>VSMD01063212.1:0-95638 GCA_008750895.1 Mirza zaza | reverse complement strand
ATCAGGCAACCAAAATGACAGAAGAGGAATTCCAAATGTGGATCATAAGAAAATTCAACGACCTGCAAGAACAACTCAATAACCAACACAAAGAAACCACAAAAAGCCTCCAGGACCTGGAACAAAAGTTCACTAAAGAAATCGATACAATGAAGAAAAGTTTAACCGAACTCCTGGAAATAAAGAATCAATTCAGGGAACTACAAAATTCAGTGGAAAGCCTCAAGAACAGGGTAGATCAAACAGAAGAAAGAATCTCAGAGATTGAAGATAACACCTTCCAATTAAA
Organism: Mirza zaza; assembly: GCA_008750895.1. Lineage (NCBI taxonomy): Eukaryota > Metazoa > Chordata > Mammalia > Primates > Cheirogaleidae > Mirza > Mirza zaza. The sequence continues at coordinate 95,349 of VSMD01063212.1, read as the reverse complement.
TAAATCAGTCACAGAGATAGAACAGAGAAACAAGAGAAAAGAGCAAAGCCTACGAGAGATGTGGGATTATGTGAAGAAATCTAATGTGATTGTCATAGGGTTACCAGAAGGGGAAGAAGACAACACCCAAGGGTTGGACAAGCTATTTGATGATATAATAGAGGAAAATTTCCCAGGCCTTGCTCAAAATCTCGATATACAAGTTCAAGAAGCTCAGAGGCCCCCTGGGGGATTCAATGCAAACAGGAAGACGTCACGACATGCAGTCATTAGACTGACCAAAATATCAACTAAAGAGGCCCTTCTAAGAGCTGTAAGATGAAAGAAGCAAGTAACATACAAGGGAAAGCCAATTTGAATAACACCAGACTTCTCTGCTGAGACTTTACAAGCAAGGAGACACTGGGGCCCCATTCTCACTTTTCTGAAACTGAACAATGCCCAGCCTAGAATCTTATTCCCTGCAAAACTAAGTTTTGTATATGAAGGAGAAATCAAGACATTCTCAGATAAGCAAAGACTAAGGGAATTCACCAAGACAAGACCAGCCCTTCAAGAAGTACTCAAAACAGTGTTACCCACGGATCAGCACAATAAACACTCGTGAATGTAAATCTACTCAAAGCTAAAGATCAAAGCCCAGACACTACAATGGCTCAAGAGAGAAAACAAAGCAACAAAGTTCAACTCAACATAATGAACAGAAATCTGCCCCACCTATCAGTTATCTCAATAAATGTGAATGTCTTGAACTCCCCTCTCAAGAGACATAGGCTGGCCGAATGGATAAAAAAACACAAGCCAAGTATCTGCTGCCTTCAGGAAACACATCTAACCTGCAAGGATGCAATTAGACTAAAGGTAAAGGGGTGGAGAATGATATTTCAAGCAAATGGAAGTGAAAAGAAAGCTGGCGTGGCGGTGCTGATTACAGATAACTTAGTTTTTAAATCAACAAAAGTAATAAAAGACAAAGAAGGTCACTATATAATGGTGAAGAGTACAGTTCAACAAGAAGACATAACAATTCTAAATATATGTGCACCCAACCTTGGTGCACCCAGATTCATAAATCAAACTCTACTTGATCTAAACAAATGGATAAACAACAACACCATAATAGTCGAAGACTTAAACACCCCACTGACAGCACAGGACAGATCCTCCAAACAGAAAACCAACAAAGAAATAATAGACTTAAACAGAACCCTAGAACAAATGGGCCTGACTGACATTTACAGGACATTCTACCCCAAAACCACTGAATATACATTCTTCTCATCAGCTCATGGGTCATTCTCTAAGATTGACGATATCCTAGGACACAAAGCACGTCTCAAACAATTGAAAAAAATAGAAATTATACCATGTATCTTTTCAGACCACAATGGAATAAACGTAGAAATCAATCCTAACAGGAGTCCTCATTTCTACACAAAGTCATGGAAACTAAACAACCTTCTGCTGAATGATCACTTCATAAACGAGGAAATCAAGATGTAAATCAAAAGATTCTTTGAACTAAACGACAAAGGTGACACAAGTTACCAAAACCTGTGGGACACAGCTAAAGCAGTCCTGAGAGGAAAGTTTATTTCCATAAATGCCTATCCCTAAAAGTTGAAAAGATCACAAATAGACAACCTAATTAATGGTCCCAAAGAGCTGGAAAAAGAAGAATAGACCAAGCCCAAACCCAGCAGAAAAAGTGAAATCATTAAGATCAAATCAGAAGTAAATGAAATTGACAACAGGGAAACTATATGGAAGATTAATAAAACAAAAAGTTGGTTCTTTGAAAAAATTAACAAAATTGACACACCATTAGCTAGAATAACAAAAAGCAGAAAAGAAAAATATCTAATAAGCTCCATCAGGAACAATAAAGGAGAAATTACACCTGATGCCACAGAGATATAAGATATAATTTATGAATACTACAAAAACCTCTATGCACACAAACTGGAAAATGTGAAGGAAATGGACAATTTATTAGAAACACACAGCCTCCCTAGGCTCAACCAGGAAGAAATAGAATTCCTGAACAGACCAATATCAAGTACTGAAATTGAAACAGCAATAAAAAAACCTTCCTAAAAAGAAAAGTCCTGGACCAGATGGTTTCACACCTGAATTTTACCACACCTACAAAGAACTGGTGCCTATCCTGCAGAAATTATTCCACAACATCAAGAAGGATGGAATTCTCTCCAATACATTTTAGGAAGCAAACATAACCCTGTACCAAAACCAGGAAAGGATGCAACAAAAAAAGAAAACTACAGACCAATATCCTTTATGAATATAGATGCAAAAATTCTCAACTAAATCCTAGCCAATTGAATCCAGGTGCTTGTCAAACAAATAATTCATCACAACCAAGTGGGCTTCATCCCAGGGATGCAGGGATGGTTCAACATACACAAATCTATAAATGTAATTCACCATATAAACAGAAGCAAAAACAAAGACCATATGATCCTCTCAATAGACACAGAGAAAGCATTTGACAAAATTCAACACACTTTCATGATAAGAACGCTCAACAAAATAGGTATAAATGGGGCTTACCTAAAAATGATACAAGCCATATATGACAAACCCACAGTCAATATCATACTGAATGGGGAAAAATTGAAAGCATTCCCACTTAGAACTGGAACAAAACAAGGTTGCCCACTATCTCCACTTCTGTTCAACATAGTGCTGGAAGTCTTTGCTATGGCAATCAGACTAGAGAGCAGAATTAGGGCATCCAAATGGGATCAGAAGAGATCAAACTCTCACTCTTTGCTGATGACATGATATTATACCTAGAAAACCCCAAGGATTCAACCAAGAGACTCCTTGAACTGATAAATGAATTTGGTAAAGTCTCAGGATACAAAATCAATACACAGAAATCAGAGGCATTCATATACGCCAACAAGAGTAAAAATGAGAACCAAATCAAAGACTCAATTCCTTTCAAAATAGCAACAAAGAAAATAAAGTACCTTGGAATATATTTAACTAAGGAGATAAAAGACCTCTACAGGGAGAACTATGGAACACTGACGAAGGAAATAGCAGAGGATGTAAACAGACGGAAGAATATACCATGCTCATGGGTCGGCAGAATCAACATTGTTAAAATGTCTATACTACCCAAAGTGACCTACAGAGTCATCGCAATCCCTATCAAAATACCATCATCATTTTTCACAGATATAGAAAAAATAATTTAATGCTTCATATGGAACCAGAGAAGACCCCGTATAGCAAAATCAATCCTAGGCAATATAAACAAAATAGGGGGTATCAATTTACCAGACTTCAAACTATACTACAAGGCTATAGTCATTAAAACAGCTTTTAACTGGCACAAGAACAGGGACATTGACCAGTGGAACAGAACAGAGAACTCAGATATAAAACCATCCTCATATAGCCAACTAATCTTCAACAAAGCAGACAAAAACATACACTGGGGAAAAGAAACCTTATTCAATAAATAGTGCTGGGAAAACTGGATAGCCACATGTAGAAGACTGAACCAAGACCCACACCTTTCACCTCTCACAAAAATCAGCTCACGCTGGGTAACAGACTTGAACCTTAGGTGTGAAACTATTAGAATTCTAGAGGAAAATGTTGGAAATACTCTTCTAGACATTGGCCTAGGCAAAGAATTTATGAAGAAGACCCCAAAGGCAATCACAACACCAACAAAAATAAACAAATGGGACCTAATGAAATTAAAAAGCTTCTTCACAGCCAAAGAAACTGTCAAGAGAGCAAACAGACAACCCACAGTTTGGGAGAAAATTTTTGCAAGCTACATATCTAATAAAGGGCTGATAACTAGAATCTATTTATAACTCAGGAAAATCAGCAAGAAAAAATCAAACAACCCTATCAAAAAATGGGCAAAGGACATGAACAGAAACTTCTCAAAAGAAGACAGAATAATGGCCAACAAACATATGAAAAAATGTTCAACATCTCTAATCATCAGGGAAATGTAAATCAAAACCACAATGAGATATCACTTAACTCCAGTGAGAATGGCGTTTATCAAAAAGTCCCCAAACAACAAATGCTGGCGTGGATGCGGAGAGAGAGGAATACTCCTACACTGCTGGTGGGACTGCAAACTAGTTCAACCTCTGTGGAAAGTAATATGGAGATACCTCAAAGCGACACAAGTAGATCTACCATTTGATCCAGCAATTCCACTACTGGGCATCTACCCAAAACATCAAAAGTCACTTTATGAAAAAGACACCTGCACTCGAATGTTTATAGCAGCACAATTCACAATTGCAAAGCTACGGAAACAACCCAAGTGCCCATCAATTCATGAGTGGATTAATAAAATGCGGTATATGTATACCATGGAATACTACTCAGCTTTAAGAAACAATGGTGATATAGCACCTCTCGTATATTCCTAGATAGAGCTGGAACCCATTCTACTAAGTGAAATATCTCAAGAATGGAAAAACAAGCACCACATGTACTCACCAGCAATTTGGTATTAACTGATCAACACCTAAGTGGACATATAGGAGTAACATTTATTGTGTGTTGGGAGGGCGGGAGGGGGGAAGAAGGGAGGGGTATATACAACCACAATGAGTAAGATGTGCAACGTTTGGGGGATGGACATGCTTGAAGCTCTTACTCGAGGGGGAAGGGGGGCACGGGCAATATAAGTAACCTTAATACTTGTACCCCCATAATACGCTAAAATAAAAAATAGAATAAATTAAAAAAATTTTTGAGATGCCCTGTCGCTTGCTAGTCATGGCAGCTGCTCTCTTTGCACACTTATCTCTGGGACCTCAAAGACCAAGAAGTCAGATTCATAGTCCAGGACACCTCTTGAGTAAAAAAAAAAAAGAAAACACCCCCCAAAATAAAACAACTATCCAATACCTGAATTTATGCAGAAGTTAATAAAAAATACTATGAAGGTATCATTATGGATGACCACTCATATATGCAATCTCAGATATCTAGGAGATACAGTTTGGTGCCTCCTGACTCTTAGCTAGCACCTGTCTTACCACATCAGTTATGGTTTATTTAGTCCTATGCTTTGCAGAAGGTGCTGCATTATGCATACCAGTTGCTGTGCCAGGTACTGTCACTCAGAATCTTGTCACTGGACAGGTTCCATGGATGCTGCCACTACTAACAGCAGCATCTTTCAACACAAGGCAACCTAGTAGTCTGATAGGACATTCAGTCCTCATCCATCTACACAGATCAAGTCTCTTCCTAGAGAACTAGAGTGGACATTACCCTTACATTTTTATTATTTTTGAGAGACTTTAGAACAAAAGTTTAGCCATGGCACTACTGGCCACCCAACCAACTCTATAAGGAGCAGTAGGTTGGGCATTTTTAAGTGCAGACTTTTCTCCTTGACTCTGTGCTCTCAGAGCTGACTATTAAACTGGCCATCATCCTGTTTAGCCTGCCTTTCTTCCTTCCTATGGCAAATATTAGGTTAATTTTCCAAAGCTACCAAATAAACCTGTTGTACAAGTAAAGAATCCAGATCAGTCACTTTTCCTAAAATTGTGCTCTGCTTATACTTAAAAGGATAAAAATTACTATATTATGAATCAGATCTTCTGGCCTTAATAGAAGTCACAGACAAGATCATAAAACCACAGGTAGACTCATCAATAAAGACTGTAAAACTTAGTAAACAATCTTTCCATTTAGAGATTTTCTCCAGGTTCTTGTTAGATGCATGATGTCCACTGAAGTGTTGTATTGGGAAAGAGATTATAAACATGTGAGAAATTGTCACCTGGAGAGAAACAATAGGAAGGCTTTTACTAGATATATAACCAGAATTGGGATTGTTTAATCATAAGGTAGTTCTATTTTTAATTTTTTAAGGAACCTCCGTACTGTTTTCTGTAATGGCAGCACCAATTTACATTACTACTAACAATACACAAAGGTTCTCTTTAATCTACATCCTCACCAATACTTTTTATCTCTTATTTATTTATTTATTTGTTATTCTTAAATTCTTATATGTACATAGTAGTTGTATATCTTTATAGGGTACATGTGATGTGCTCGAAAGTTCTCATTCATATGTGGGAGCTAAATATTAAAAACATTTGATCTCATGGAGACAGAGAGTAGAACAACAGTTACCAGAGACTAAGAAGGGTAGTGAGTAGGTGGGGATAAAGTGAGGATGATTAATGGGTGCAAAAATATAGTTAGATGGTTAAATAGAATATACAATATTTGATAGCAAAACAAAGTGATTATAATCAACATTAAGTTAGAGTATGCTTTTAAATAAGGAAAAGAGTGGAATTAGAATATTCCTAACACAAAGAAACATAAAAATACCTGAGATAACAGATGCTCCAATTACCCTGATTTGATTAATTCACAATTTATGCTTGTATCAAAATATTTCTTGTCTTTATGATAAGATGTACCCTAACAGGTATGAGATGATAACTCATTGTGATTTTTATTTTAATTTCCTTAGTGATTAGTGATTTTCAGTACCTTCTTATATAACCGTTCACCATTTTTATGAAATCAGTATCTCAAAAGATATCTGCCCTCCCATGTTTATTGCAGAATTATTCACAATAGCCACATATAAAAACAAGTTAAGTGCCTATGACATATGAATAGATAAAAAAAGTGATATATACATACAAAGGGGTATTATTCAGCCATAAAAAGAAGGAAATCCTGTCATTTTTAACAATATAGATGATGTATAGGACATTATGCTAAGTGAAATAAACCAGACATAGAATGACCAATACTTATATGATCTCACTTATATGTAGAATCCAAAAGGGCTGAACTCATACAAGTAGAGAATAGAATGGTGGTTTCTAGGGTCTGGGGTTGGGGAGGGATGGGATGATGTTGGTCAAAGAATACAAACTTTTAGTTATAAGATGAATATATATTTGCATCATAATGTACAATATGGTGTCTATAATTGTTAATACTGCATTATGTATTTGCAATCTGATAAGAGTATATCTTAAAGTGCTCTTGACCACACACAGAAAAGGTAACTATGTGTTGATAGATGTGTTAATTGGCTTGATTATGGTAGTCATTTCATAAGGTGTATATATACATACATATAAGCATCATGTTGTACATCTTAAATATGTACAATTTTTATTAAATATTTTCAGTTATATTTCAACAAAGCTGAGTGGAAAAGAGAAAGTCTATCACTGGAATGCAGCCTTTCTCTGGTGTTACACTGCCATGAAGTTATAGGGTATGGAGAGGAAAGGGGCCAGGGACAAGTAGACTAGGCTTCACTTCCCAGGTTTTTGATACATGCTCTTAAGAACAACCACAGCTGCATCCTGATGAAAAGCTCTGATGGGTCCAGTCACTAATGCTAACCCCTCTAAACTCACAGCCTCATCCCTCACTCAGCTGGTATCTTTGCCTCCAATACTTCCTATTTGCCAAGTGCCTCCATTTTTATCTGTACTTTTGAGACCATTAACTCTGCCCTAGCTGTTGAGAAAGAATTTTCTTCCAACTATTAATACTAAAATGTCCCAATAAAATTACAAAGGACTTCCATAGAATGTAGCCTAAATGCTTCCAAATGCTATGTGATAAATTCTTTCAACTAGATTGTGGGGGCTGAAAAATAAACTTTTATCTTCTTGCCAATCCTGCTATATACACCAAATGACATAAACCAGAATACAAAGCCATGTCTATAAGAAGTTTGGAGATACTCAGGTAAAGTCACTTTTACTTGCATTTACTACTGAATCAGAAAACAAACATGGCAATAAATATATAATAGTCTTAGCACCTTGCTTTCTCCCTAGTTCTTTGGAGGTAAACTCTGATATTTGTGGTCAATGTAATTTACACTAAATAAGAAAATTGCCTATTGGAATGATTGTAGAAGCTACTGTTTTATTGTTATTATGCTGTGGGAAGGGCCAACTTGGCACTCAAACCCCCTAGCATATAGGGTGTTCTTGCTATACCATATTTCTATATTTCCATGTTCTGTTTTTCATAACATCACTAGGTTTCCAACAGCGATATTCTGGCCTATAAAGGTTGAGCATCCCTAATCTAAAACATCCAAAATCCTAAGTACTCCAAAATCCAAAGCTTTGGGAGTGCCAACATGACGTCACAAGTGACCTCATGTAATATGTCGTAGTTAAAACACAGGCACATAACAAAGTTTATTCAGCATCCTTAAGGGGGGAATACTGTTCTAGTCCCCTTCTGCTGTGATATTTCTCCTCAGTGCATGCCCAGATTCCCCTATGAAAGAACACCCACAAAGAGTAATAAAATGGCTCATGTGCAAGTCAAATGCACTAATGGCAGGTTCTCCATAATGGGGCCAAGACCTACATGTATTTCTCACTGTGTTTTTTGTTTGTTTGTTTATTCTCCATTTTGTGATTTAAAGATATTGTTGAAAATGTCAAGAGGGTTGCAGATATCCCTACGAGTAATAGTGATAAGAAACATAGGCAATATGTATGTTTATTTATAGCACAGAAAGTCATGCTGTTGAAGAAAGTGGGCATCAGTGTAAGTGTGAAATGTCTTACAGAAGAGTATGGTATTATAATGACCACCATATATGATCTGAATAAACAGAAGGATAAACTGTTGAAGTTCTGTGCCAAGAGTGATGAACAGAAGTTAATGAAAAATAGAAAAAAAAAACTGCATGAAGCTAAAAATGAAAATCTCAATCATGTACTGAAAGACGAGATCCATCAGAATTGCAGTAACATATGCCACTTCATGGTGTGCTGATCATGAAACAAGCAAAGATCTATCATGATGAACTGGAAATTGAAGAAACCATGATGACTGTCCAACAGGCTGGTTGCATAAATTTAAGAAAATACATGGCATTACATTTTTAGTGATTTTTGGTGATAAAGCATCTACTAATCATGAAGTAGAGTAATTCATTGATGAGTTTGCCAGAGTTATTGCTAAGGAAAATTTGATGCCAGAACAAGTCTATAATGATGATAAAACATTACTGTTTTGGTGATACTGCCCCAGAAAGACACTGATTACAGCTGATGAGACAGGCCTTATGGGAATTAAGGACACAAGGAACAGAATAACGATGCTGGGATATGCCAATGCAGCAGATATGCCTAAGTATAAACTTACTGTGATAAGCAAAAGCTTGCATCCTCATTGGTTTCAAGGAATGAATTTCTTATCAGTCCTTTATTCTAACAAGATTCATGGATCACCAGGGACATCTGTTCTGATTGGTTTCATAAACATTTTATACCAGTGGCTTATGCTCACTGCAGGGAAGCTGGACTAGATGACAATAGCAAGATTTTGTTATTTCTTGACAATTCTTATGCACATCCTCCAGCTGAAATTCCCATCAAAAATAATGTTTGTACCATGTACTTTTCAACAAATGTGAATTCATTAATCTAGCCATGTAACTGGGCATCCTTAGATCAGTGAGGAGTAAATATATAAATACTTTATTGAATAGTATGTTAGCAGCAGTGGACAGAGGCATGAATGTAGAAGATTTTAAAAAATGTTTAGCATGTATGCTGTATATTCTGTTGACAATGCTTGGAACTCAGTGACTAAAAACACAGTTGTGTATACCTGGCACAACCTCTGGCCAATGACTATGTTCATTGATGGTGACAAAGAAAATGTTAACTTTGAAGGATTAACATCTGTATGTCAAGGGAGAACATAAATGATGTCTAACTTCCTTGCATATGCAAAACATACCTTCAGAGTCCATCAGTAATCTGGAAAAAGTAGATATCAGAAAAGTTTTAAACACTGATAATGAAACTAGTTATTCCTTCATTGACAGATGGTAAAATTACCTAAATGATTCTGAATCTAGGTGATCATGATAGTAATGATGATAAAGATGACATTGTTAACACTGCAGAAAGAGTGCCTATAGATGACATGGTAAAAATGTGTGACAGGCTCATTAAAGGATTAGAGCAGTATGTATTAATAAGAGAATAAGAAATAATGTCAGCCTCTGGTAACCACCATTATATTCACTATCTCCATAAAATCAACTTTTCTAGCTCCCACATAGGAGTGAGGACATGTGACATTTGTCTTTCTGTGGAATATTATTTAGCAGGAGGGGATAAAAATGGGTTGCTAAAAGGTAAAAATATACAATTACATAGAAGGAATAAGATCTAGTGTTTGGTAATCAGTAGAGCGGCTATAGTTAACAATAATGTATTGTATATTTCAATATAATTAGAAGAATAGATTTGAAAAGTCCCCAACACAAAGATGACAAATGTTTGGGGTGACGGATGTCTCATTTACCCAGATGTGATCATTACACATTTTATGCTTGTATGAAAATATGAGATTATATTATATCTCAGGAATATATACAACTATTATGCATTTGTGAAAATGTTTTTTAAAAAATTAAAGGAGAAATTATGTCACTTTATAAAATAAAAGAGAAAATTCTAAGACAAAAACCATTCGATTTTTATTTCAATAGACTTATGGGGTACAAGTGATTTTGTTACATGGATGAATTGCATAATGTGGAAGGTAGGATTTTTAGTGTACCTATCACCAGAATGCTGTACATTGCACCTGATACAGTATATTTTTATCCCTCACCCCCCTCCCAGCCTCTTTCTTAGTTTTAAATGTCCATTACACCACTTTACAACCACATATACCCATCATTTGGCTCCCAGTTGTAAGAGGGAACATGTTTTTGTTTTTCCATTCCTGAGATATTTCACTTAAGATAATGGCCTCCAGTTCCAACCACCTTGCTGCAAAAGATATTATGTCATTGCTTCTTATGGCTGAATATTACACTATGGGTGTGTTTGCATGACCCCACATTTTCTTTATCCACTTATCAGTTGATTCCATACCTTTGCAGTTGTGAATTGTGCTGCAATAAACATTCAGGTGCAGATGCCTTGTTTAACAAAATGACATCTCTTCCTTTGGGTAGATACCCAGTAGTGAGACTGCTGTATCGAATGGTAGATCTACTTTTAGGTCTTTGAGGAATCTCCATATTGTTTTCTATAGAGGTTACACTAATTTACATTCCTATCAACAGTGTATAAACATTCCCTTTTCACCACATTCATGCCAACATCTATTTTTTTTTTTTTTTACTTTTTAATAATGGACATTCTTAGTGAGGCAGATGACTCCAGAGGAAACATTTTATTTTAGTTCTTTATATTTATTTATTTGTTTATATTTTTATTTCAAAATATAAAGGGGGTACAGATGTTTCTGATACATGGCTTGAGTTAGGGCTATAAATATACCCATCACCTGAATAGTGTTCATTGTACCCATTAGGTGTTTTTTCCCCTCCCCTCTTTCCCACTCCTTGCTTGATTTCCAATGATTTTTACCTTCCTCTGTTCACTTGTGTGCCCATTGATTACTTCCAATCTATTAGAGAGTACATGTGGTGTTTATTTTTCTATTCTTGATATATTTTGCTTAGAATAGTATACTCAAGGTCCTTCCAAATTGCTGCAAAAGACAATAATTCACCCTTTTTTATGGCTAAGCAGTACTCCATGATATACATATACCACATTTTGTTAATTCACTCATGAACTGATGGGCACTTGGGTTGATTTCACATCTTTGCAATTGCGAATTGTATTGGAATAAACATTTGTGTCCAGGTATCTTTGATAAAATGACTTCTTTTCCTTTGGGTAGATACCCAGTAGTGGGATTGCTGGGTCAAATGGTAGGTCTACTTTTAGTTCTTTGGGAAATCTTCATACTGTTTTCCATAGGGGTTATACTAATTTGCAGTCTCAACAACAGTGTATTAGTGTTCCTTTCTCTCTGCATCCACACCAGCATCTATTGTCTTTGACTTTTTTAAAAAAGCCATCGTAACAGGAGTAAGGTGATATCTCATTGTGGTTTTAATTTGCATTTCCCTGATGATTAGTGATGTTAAGCATTTTTTTGAGGAAACATTTTAAAACTATTCAGCAGAATGCTTCCTCATCTCAAGAGAACCCACTTTTTTCATCCCTCAACTGCTTCTGATGTTTCTTCTCACCTCAAAAATATAAAATGCAATGAACAGTAATGTTTTAATCAAAACACATATTCATAGGTAGATAAGGAAAGCCATCATTATTCTTGTTGCTTAACATCATGTATTCTGGTGACACTATTATCCTGGTTAGTTAGCAAGAAAATATTAATTTTTCATTATATTAATGCTATGTCATATTTTTAAAGTTAAGTACTTATGCGTGAATAACTATAGGAAAATGATTGCTTATCAGTAGCATACAAATTCAGAGTCAGGAATGATGGTGGTGCCCAACAACCACAGATTGTCCACACAGGTGCCTGAGATAGTGACACATTTGCTTTTGGATGGTTCAATATATATAAACTTTGTTTCATGCACAAAACTATTAAAAAAATTTATAAAATTACCTTCAGTCTATGTGTATAAGATGTATACAAAACATAAATGAATTTGTATTTAGATTTGAGTCTCATCCCCAAGATATCTCATTATGTATATGTGAATATTCCAAATCCAAAAAAACTCTAAAATCTAAAACACTTCTGGTTACAAGCATTTTTGGTGAGATATATTCAACCTGTAACAAATATTCAAGATATTTTAAGCATATAAGCATGTATTTATTTTTTCTTATTTTATAAAATATTTTTTAGGATAAGTCTCAAGACATAATTACTAGATTCAAGAGCGTAGGCATTTTATATATCTTATCATTTTATTTTCCCAAAGTGTTCTTCTCATACTGTATGTTATGATGACTCTGTAATCTATGAGCACGTGAATATCATCACAAGACTGTACATTCTAATTCATTTGTGCACAATGACAATATAAAGAGTAGGTTTTCTTATTCTGTAACAGTATGGGACTATGTATATACCACATTTAGCTAATGCTCTAAAATAGGAAAACAAAGAATATTAAATAATAACGTGGTGTGAAAGATGCTAAATTAACCTCACTTTAGTTTTAACCATATCCATCTGTTTTTTTGGTGCTGTTACCATCTCAGGACAGCTAAGCCATTTTTTATTTTATCTTTTCCCCTACTAAAAACATGCTATTGAGAAAGTGTAAGCAATATTGAAACCACTCTGGAACAGCTCCCGTACATATAGAATCAAGTCATTTGTCAAACAACTCAAGGAAATTTTTGTTTGTAATATATAATGAGGCCACAAAGGTGGAGGTTTAGTGTGTGGACAAAAACAAATTCAAATCATATTTGCTTCTGAAAATATTTATGTTGCTACCATGCATTGGTTTCAAGGACTAATATGTATTGTACAAAATGCCAGGAGCTGTATATAGACATGAAATGACTTTCTGATAATATGAATTGTAAATGTCCCAACATTGGTGTGCTGAAAAGAAAGTACAAGCAGTTCCAAGGTTATGCTAGAAATGTGTATAAGGTGTCTGTTTATAAAAGTGGCTGGGCTACTTACATAGTGTTAAATGTTGATGCTGAATAAATTTGAGTGAAAAAGAAAGAGAGAGAGAGAGAGAGAAAGATCAAATATCAAATATTTGATATTGTAAAGCTTTAAAGCAGCTTAGAATATTCAGAATGCAAAAAATGTGATACATGGAACTGATATTTTGGAATGCTTACTATATTCAGGCACTGTTTCCCAATTAATATATTTAGATTATTTTAATCTTTACACCAACATTTAAAATACATATTCACATCACAGTTTGGAGATTGAGGTATACTAAGATTCAGGTAATTTAAGTAACCATTCCTGGTATCCAACAGTTCATAAAAACATAGGATCAGAACATGAAGATAGGTTGATATGAGCCCATGTCTGAGGCTATGTACAGCCAGCCCTGACTCTTTTCCAGTTACCTACAGAGCTTTCATATTCACTTTATTAGGTTTCTGCCTAGGTGTAACATCATGCAAGTGGTCCACCTAACTTCACCCAAACTAGACAAACTCCTCCTGCAATTGGTCACTTTCATCTATTTGCCTTTATTTTGTTATTATCTATCCCTTCCACAAGAGAAAGTAACTTCCACAAAGGGAAGGTCAGTGCTTGACTTGCAGTAAGTACTCTAATATATATAGACATGCACACACACATATTTCTCCATGAGTTTCTGTATATAGGAATGAATATTCTCTCAAGAGCAAATATAGCCAAATCAAGGCCATCAACAAATGATACTAATGCTTGCCAGTTATTATCACTTTAGAGTTATAAACAACTAGAATTCAGAAAATTGAGACATCTATATCTACATACATAACTATAATATATATATATCTCTGTATAACTATCACAATTGTAAATTATGTCAGTTCACCAAAACTTACCTTCATTTTGAGTTTACAACAGAAGCTTTTTGGGGCTAGAATTGTTTTGTTTGTTTTGCTTTATTTTGTTTCCTTTCTCTAGTGAGAAAAATTATCTTGGACTGTCTAATAAAGCATACTGGATGAAAGAGAATTAAGATGTCTTTACATTGAAGAAATCTGTGTACTTTAGTAATAAAAATATGAAATTCAAATGAATTAAATCAAACAAGTCACTATTAATGACAATAAATTAAATAAATCTCAAGTAGAATCATTTATGTGGTAAAACAAAAAGCAGCAATTTATGAGTATTAAGGACAATTATTGTCATTTGAGATTTATTAGAGAACTGACTAATTTACCTTAAAATATTATAGACTAGAAGAATTCTCTTACTCCCACTAAACATAGTAAACAAATTAACTTCAGTGCTCATCAGGATCATGTGAGGAGGTTATAAGAGACAGAATGGTCTGGGTGTGGAGGTGCATCCCTGTAATCCTAGCACTCTGGGAGGCCAAGCCAGGAGGATCGCTTGAGCTCAGGAGTTCAAGTCCAGCCTGAGCGAGATCCCGGTCTTCACTAAAAATAGAAAAATTAGCTGGGTATGGTGGCACACGCCTGTAGTTCCAGCTACTCCAAAGGCTGAGGCAGAAGTATCACTTGCGCCCAGGAGTTTGAGGTTGCAGTGAGCTATGATGATACCACTGCACTCTAGCCCAGGCAACAAAAGGAGACTGTGTCTCAAAAAATAAAAAAAATAAGAAGACAGAATGCTGGCCCTCAATTCCAGCACTTCTAGTTCACATGATCTCCATGAGACTCAGGAATTTTCATTTCTAACAAGTTTCCAGGTGATCCTGATGTTGTTATTCCTGGTACCACACTTTGAGAATCACTGATTTAGAACAGTCTTTATTTAATGAGGTGTCAGGCTGATCCAGGGGCTCCAGCACTTGACTTCTTTTGAAAGCATGTTATCCCTGAAGTTGATGAGGCAATTAAATAATTGAATCGTGTATTTAGTTGTTCAGAGGAGTCATTCTTATAAACAAGCCTTTTTATGTAACTATACCGATAGAGGGAGGAATGGACATTGTCATGTAAGCATGTCAATCTCTGATTGTTACATTTGTTTGTGTAAGTTTAATTAATTACCTTTCCATTAAAAACTTTTGGGAGAGAGAGAGAGGAAAACAAAAGGAAAAGGAAAACAAAATTCAAAAATTTAAAAAGATTCTCAACCCTCAACATAAAGATTTGATTTTGAGCTAGCATGAATTCATGCAAATTCATGCAAATTCATGCAAATTAATGCAAATTCAGAGGCATTGGTCTGGTGATATTCTATATCTACACTTTGATATCTGTAATTTCTTTCAAAACTAGTCATTTTGAAGTTTGTTTTAAGATAATTCTATAACAGCATGTTTAAATCCTATTTTTATAAAGAAAGATATTAACGTTTGGTTTTAAATTTAAGAAAAGTAAATTTAGTCTTTATGATCAATTTTATTTTTTCATTAAACCCAGATTTATTAAGGTATAGTTGACAAATAAAAATTGTATATATTTGTAGTGTAAAACATGATATTTTGATATATGTATACATTGTGAAGTTATTAAATCAAGCTAATTAACATATCTATCACCTCAGATACTTTTCATATTTTGTGATGAAACATTTAAAATCTATTCTTTTAGAAATTTTTAAGCATACAATACATTGCTATTATAATAATCATAGTTACCATTGCTGTATAATAGATTTTAAGAACTTATTCATTCTAACTGAAACTTTGCACCCTTTGACAAAAACTTCTTCATTCCCTGTTGGCCATTTGTATGTCTTTTTTAAAAGAAATATTCATTCAGGTCCTTTCCCTGTTTTCTTTTTTTGTTTGTTTGAGTTAGTTACTTTCTCGCTATTTCATTTGTCTGAGTTCCTTATATATTTTTTATATTAACCTCTTGTTGGTAAATATTTTTTCCCATTCTGTAGGTTGTCTCTTTACTCTGTTGTTTCCTTTGCTGTGCAGGAGCTTTTTATTTTGATGCAATCCCTAGAAGCAATTTTCTCTCAGCAGTAGTCAATTTGAAAAACTCAGTGCTCCCTAACAGAAGCCCAGAGGAATAAATTGTTACTATCATATTAAATCAGTCTGTGCTTTAGTGACAGGTTAACACCAGTTCTCTCATGGTACATGTTAAAATGGTAAAGTCAATATTTAGTACATATGGGAAGAATATTAGGGAAAAATGAAGAATCAAACTTTGTTTTAGCCAGAGGAGTTGGAAGCCTAGGAAACAATTTTGTTTTGGCTGCTAATTAAATTTGGATAGAAGGACATTCAGCCAAAAGGACTATCTTGCTTATATCCTGAAAAATATAGCATACACACACATACACACACACATACATATTTTAAAATACTTACATATGTTTATTACTTGTCTCAAGTGGTGAAAATCTAGGGAAGGAGAGAAAGCAAAATGAATCATCCCAACATTTTTCTGTTATTGTGGCCAAATCAAATGCAAACAAATGATTTGATGTCAAACCCTTCAGCAAAAAAAAAAAAAAAAAAAAAATCTATCAGAAAAAAACTGTGAGATAAAGATTTTAATTACAAGAAGAAGAAGTGTATTTATTTTTATGGAAATGTATATTAAAAGAAAGTGACTCAGTAAATATCTCACAGTTGTATACTTGTATTCAAAGTGGCTATTTCAGTAAAAATAATCATTACTATTTATGGACTGCTTACAGCAGGTTTTGTTATAAATACTGTACATGTATGATGCTATTTAATGCTATCAACAACCTGACAAAATTGGTAATAATACTATTCCCTTTCAAAGCGAGGAAAGGGAGGCATTCAAGTTACCTTAGATCCCACATATAGTAAGAATTTGCATTGGTGTTCTAAATTAAGCAGTCTGGCTCTCAGTTACCTATATTCTTAACCATAATGATAAGCTGTCTAAATTATAAAAGTTATTTGGATATTTAAATGAGAGACAACACAATTTACAGTGCATGCTTCTTTCTATTTTTTGCTGTTTTTTGTTTTGTTTTGTTTTGCTGTTTCATTTATTTTGTTTCATTTCTTATCAGACAAAGAAAAATGGAAGCTCTTTGAAAGGAATAATTTAGCAAGCATCATGAAGGCAAACTATCATCTCATTTGTTTGGGACAATTCTATTTCTTATCCCTTAATAAGTTTAAGTCCTATCTACTCTTTAAGCTGATTTGAGATAACTAATCTCTAAATTAGTTATCTAGAGATAAATAATCTAACTAAAAGGAGAAATGTTTTTTTGGCTCTATGTAATTTAATATTTTCATTTTGTAGAAAGATTTGTGGGCACAGTACTAAGCGCAAACACAATTCTCTAATAAGGAACTGTTAAGATTTTCTCAGGGTCTGCGTAATAAATGATGACAGATCAATAGTTTAAAGTGGCCTAAGACACTAAAGAATGTATTGTTTAAATGCTAGACAGCATTGCCCATATATAAGTAAGAGAAATATAAATATGTAAATAAAATGATGGAAACGAAATACAGAGTATACAAGGTCACAGAAAATAAGAAATATATTCCATTTGGGTAGGGGTACTGGAAGGGATTTTGAGTTTAGTGATTTTAAATCTCTTTTTAAGCCTAAGAATATATGTGAAATATATCATGAACATTTAAAAGATGTTTGATATATTGAGGTGGTAACCTACAGTATTACCCTCAGCAAGCCCTGCTTCCTGGTATTCATGCCCTTGTGTAGTTCATCCTCCATGTTAAATAGGGTGGATCTTTGTCACCAGTAAGCTACTGTAAAGGGACAGTGTTGGACTTCAGCAGATAGGTCATAAATGATGTTGTATCTTCTACCTTGGTTTCTTAATTCCATTGCCCTGAAAGTAAATATCTGCTATATAATGAGAATACTCAAGCATTCCTTAGGAGGGATTCACATGGGAAGGGACTAAATTATCGACACCACCCTACCAGCCAAGTGAGTCACCTTGGAAGCAGGTTCACCAACCCCACTCAAGCCTTCAGATGACTTCAGCCTTAGTAGACACATAAAGTCAACATGAGTAACTTGGAGTCCAGTTTTCCAGACAAAGTTTGTGCCCCACAGAAACTGTGAGAGAGAAATAGTGGGATATTGTTGCTTTATGCAACTCTGTTTTGTTGCAATTCGATACGTAGCAATAGAAAAACTGATACAGATATATATACCTGGTGGCGGGATGCTGCTTCTTTTTTTAAAGGGATTTGTTAATGTGGATTTTTTCTAATGGAGTGACAAAAATTCATAGAAGACTCAAAGTTTTTGAGAGAATTTTACTGGAGATGTACCAGTAGTTTGGACCAAAGGGCACATAGACAATCAAAGATGATGATGAAGAGACTTAAATCCCTAACCTTCCACAGGTAGGATTCAGGTAGAGAAAACTATTCAGCTATAAACAGAGTCTACTGTTTATGGAAAATGAAAACAAGGATCTAGAAAGCCATAAAATTCCAGGCTTTGAGCCCACATCAAAGAACTGCCTACATGTCCCCTGTCATTTTTCAGAAATATTATGAACTTTTAAGTGCCTCCATTCCCCACCCCATTTTGAACAGGAGTGTTTATCGCATTTATCCTATACCTATTGAAACACTAAGTGCCAGAAGTACTGGAGGCAAATATTTATGTTTGTTTAAAAGTTGTTTAGATAAAGAATTATAATCGAAGAACTATATCCAAGAAGTCTCATCCAGGACTGAATCTGATTAAAATGAATAAATCCTGGACTTCATGCCTTATTCTGTAGTTTGCTGAGACAGGGAGGTTTAGTGTGACTTACATGTGGGAGTGATGTGAATTATTGGAGGTCAAGGTAGACTGTGATAGCTACCTTCCAAGGTGGCCCTCAAAAATCCTAACCTAGTCCTGTTCATGTCCTTGTGTAGCACTCTCCAGTGCTGAACTGGACTAATCTGTGTGGCCAAGAAGGTATTGCTAAATGATGCTATATGACTGTAATGGCTAGGTTATATTGGACATAGGAGCTCCTGCGCTGGTCTTTTGCTGGCTCAAACTGAGAGAGGCAGCTGCCATGCCATAAGCACACTTGAGCAGCTCTGTGGAAAGGCCTAGGAGAATACAAACCAACTTTCTAGCACCAATTTGCCAAGCAAGTGAATAAGCCACCTAGAAAGTGAATCTGTCAGCCCCAGTCAAACCATCAAATTACTGCAGCTCTGCTTGACATGCAATTAATACTTTGTAGGAGAGCTTGAGCCAGAGCTGCCTAGTCAATCTGTTCCTAAATGATGGAATGTATTACACAGCTATATATAACTGATACACATATATTTTAACACTTTCTCCCTGACGTTTTGATTGACACTTTGTCCAAACACAAAATAGTGACATATGTTTTTCTTAGTACTAGTTTTGTTGAGTTTTTAAATCTTCACCAAATTTATAGTCTAAAAAGTAGTATATTATTTTATTGTATCTCTGCTTAATTGATATATTGAATATTATTTTATTTGTAACCCATCATTTATAATTTTTTATTAATTATAATTTTGTGACTTTGCCGATTTTCTTAGTAATACTAGAGATTTAAGAGATGACTTTTTCTAATTGGTTTATAAGATATATTAAGAACATTAACACTTTATCCTATAGTATGAAACTATTTCTCAGATTGTATTTTTTATGTTGTTAATGATTTTTTGACATAAAGAGGTCTTAACTATATCAGTCTATTTTTTTATATTAAAAAGTTTACAGGTGAAATTAGAAGACATCCTTAATGCAAGGTACAATAACTTTTTACTTTCTATTGGTTTAATCTAGAGATCCCCCTCTTTATATATGTAGATGATAGAGATAAATGATAGATAGATAGGTATTGTATACAGAAACACATGCACAGACACATACACGATAATCAATCGTGTGGTTGACAATATTGAGCTTTCCAATCCATAAAAAATATATATGTATATTTGCATTTTTAGGTGTTTCTTATCCTGTATATGCATAAAAGGTTTATAATTATTATGATTTTGTGTTTTTTGTTTGTTTGTTTGGTTGGTTTTCTTGTTTGTTTTGTTACAGCCAATTTTCCATGGAGGCTTTGGGTTGCTGGACATTTTTGGAGCAGAAACATTACAGATTTTTTTAAAAGGTTATCTTTTGAAAGATACTTGTATAGCACCCAGCCTTTTAATATAGAGATAGTGCTTCCCTCCAGAGCATAAAACTGATTTGTTTGCTTTCCAAGATGATAAACCTATTGTCTCTTTCTGGAGCACAGATTGAGAAGGCTTGCTGGAAGCTTTCTTTAAAAGATTGGGGTTTCCTAAGCTTTGGCTTCCTCAGCTGTAGCCCACTTTGTATGCAATTTCTGTGTGGGCCTCTTCATATCTTGCTTGTAAGATTTGGGAGGTTACTTTTACCCCCTCAAATTTCACAAGGAACTGATGCAAACATGGAGCACATGCTATATGTTATTCAATAAATAATAAATCCTTTGTTTCTGACTCAGGAGGTACCTATCTTTTTCCAGAATCTGTGGAACTGTGGTAAGTAAAGTAAAATCTCAGATTCTTCACAGTTTTGACATAAATCTTTAGGATAATGATATCACTTTCACAAAATGATAATTTTGTGCCTATTTTCTAATGTGTATCTCTTTCATAATTTGCATTATTTATCCACTCAAAACAATGTTGATTGTTGATGACTGTCAGTTTCCTTTTTCTTACTTTGAAATGTACTTTACTAGGTATCCATTACATGTACTCTTATTTGTTTACTTTCCTTGTAATCTTCCTTAGCTCACCCATCATGTTTACCACTCTATCTTATCTTTCTTTTCATTTCAGATCTTCATATTGTCACCTGAGTTGGTTCTACCCAAAAGGCTTTCTAGTCATGCTTAATAGAGCTATTTTTCATTTCATTCTATTGAAACTTACTAAATGTTCACTCATGTTTTAAGTAATACTTGATCCTACAATGGATAACTTTTAGTGGTGTGCTTGAATTCTGCTCTTGCAGAATAATCTGTGGTAGTTTACTTCAGACTATTTATGTTGAACATTAAGTTGCCATTGAATAAGTTATTTATAATCATAAGCCTTTGATATCATGTTTGAACTTCCATTGTCCCTGCCATTATCTGTATATCTGAGATGACAATTCTCTTTTTCTGTTACAACTGTGAGTAAAGCTTGAAGTCCATAATTTAAAATTTCTTAGCAGAGTTTTACCTAATATAGATTTATTATACTAAACTTTTAGCTTTTCCTATAACTTCCATTCATTCATTCACTCAAATATAAGTATTGAACATCTGCCTAGTTTAGACATTGTGTTAATTGCTGAAGATAAAATGATAAATAAAACACATACAGTCTCTGATTTCTTAGAGTATGTGTTTAAGGAAGCAGGGAATATACAATAATCAATTAATCACAGAAATATATAATTGTCATAAGAACTTTAGATAGGCCGGGTGGGGTGGCTCATGCCTGTAATCCTAGCACTTTGGGAGGCCGAGGCAGGTGGATTGCTTGAGGTCAGGAGTTCGAAACCAGCCTGAGCAAGAGCGAGACCCCGTCTCTACTATAAATAGAAAGAAATTAATTGGCCAACTAACATATATAGAAAAAATCAGCTGGGCATGGTGGCACATGCCTGTAGTCCCAGCTACTCGGGAGGCTGAGGCAGGAGGATTGCTTGAGCCCAGGAGTTTGAGGTTGCTGTGAGCTAGGCTGACGCCACGGCACTCACTCTAGCCTGGGCGACAAAGTAAGACTCTGTCTCAAAACAAACAAACAAACAAAAAAGAACTTTAGATATAAGATGATAGAAAAGGCTGTTGTATTTTGATGGTCAAGGAAGTCTTCTCCAAGAAAGCGACCATTGGCCTGAAAGGCCAAAGAATAACAAATGATAAAAAAAGGAGGGAGGGAAAATTCCCTGAAAAAGCAATGACTGTGGAATGATATTAAGCATAAAGGGAGATATCATGTTTAGAGAACTGAAAAACTACCTGTGTGTATGGCTGAGGTACACAGACCGAGAGGAAAGAAGCATGAGATGATTCTTAATATATAGGTGGAGCCATGACCTTCAGGTCTTCATAAGCTAAGTTAGTTTATTTACTTGTTTATTTGTTTATTCTTTCTAAAACCATTAGGACACCATTGAGTGGTTTTAAACAAAAGAGTGACCTGTTAATATTTGCATTTCAAAACGTCTTTGAGGAAAAAAAGTATAAAAGACAGAAGGAGGTGGAGATGCTATGAAATTATCGCAGATATCGAGTGCTTGTATGTGAGGGAAGAATAGAGTAGGAAAGATTGGGAAATACTGAAAGAACAAATTCACCAAGGTTAGATGATGTGTTCTTGGATGCACTGAACTAATCTCATCTGTACAAGGCAGCACTGCTAGTTTTCCTCCCTGTCTCTCCACACAGGTAAGGTAGGATAATAATCTCCCACTTGTCTTCCTTGAAGAAACTGCCCTTTCTACATGAAGATAGTGAAACAGGGTGAAGAAAAGAAACAGACAGGATTCGGACTTTTCCAAATGTAATACCTGCACAATAGAGGCAAGGCTGCCCAGTTTTCTATTCTTGTTTCTGTATTCGTTTGTTTCCAGACATTGAGATTTAGAGTCAGGTGAAGAGGTGGTTAGGACATGAAAATCTCTTTGTACATTTTATCAAGAATTCTGTTTTATGAGGTGAAGCTAGTGGATGCCATGAAAGAAAGCTTATGTTATCTTTTTCTCAATTCAGTTTTATCTGCCTATTTGTAAGAGTCCTTCAAAATTCTGAAATTAGGTTTTCTGTCATCTTACGTATGGGTATCAAGGCTTTGTAGATATTTTTGTTTGTTTTTGTTATTCCCCGTGTCCTCGGAGATATAGAAAGAAGTTGAAAGAGAGATTATAGGTACCTGATAAACCAATTCTATTTTCAAATAGAACTTCTCCTATCAGTTAATTTAATTGGGATTGGGCTAAACTTTTATTCAAAGAGCTATAAGAGACCTTCATAAATCATTTATTTCTAACCCTTTGCCTTTAGGCAACTGAGTGTCTAAAACTAATAGGTAGATATTCAATCTTGTTCTTTTACTATCTAATACTAAGACAAGCAAGGATCAATAGGCAGGTTCACTTAATTACAACTATTAGCTATTTGTAAGTTTGATTAATCTCCAGTGACTACTGACTCCATGTGTATTTTCTTTACCATAGCATTGGATGATAAAATTACTACGATTCACTTATAGACTGATGTTGGCATCATCCATGACTACCCCCTAACAAGCAATTACAACAAAAACAACACCAAGCCAATTTAAAGAAAATTCACAGTCACGTATCATCAGGTCTTTCTACTGTCTTGTGGCTTGTGTGTTATTTTTTAGAAAATTAATTAATCAACTAATTCATTTAGTTGACCATATGCTATCTTCTCCTATATGCCATGGCTTATATTAATTGAGTGACTGTTATGTGCTAGGCATTTTTCTAGGTACTCAGGCTACATCAGTGAAAAAAAACAATCATAAGCTCTGCTGTCAAGCATGAAATCATTGTGGATTGCTAGTTGAATCCTTCTGGAAAACACTTGCCTCAGAGTTATTTCACCTGAGGGGCAAGAAACTGGGATATATGCACTTTCGTTCTAATTAGCCATCCATGACTATTGCTCCAAAGGAGTGTTAAATTACCAGTGTTTCTGGCCTCTTAGCACATAGGCAGAAAAAGTCCAGCTGGCACAGAAATCTCCCAGGACAACAGATGCATATGCTAGAAGTTGGAAATTGAGCCAAAGTGTCCTCACAATGGCATGTTCTAAGGGAATATCAGTAGGAAGTGAAAGCATATTCTATTTTAATATAATCCACCTCTATGCTGTTCAAAGCAGTATCTGCTTAAGTTTATGACACTCTGTCACTGGCTATTCAAGGTGGTGTATGGTCATAGTAATTCCTATTAAACTAATGATGGCAGCAGAATTAGTGCGATAATACAGTAATTGATGCAGTATTTGGTACTGAGCACTCAAGTAGCTTCATTTACAAATATTGAGCATGATTTTTAACCATTGGTAATTTTGACAGAGTAAATTAGGAATGAAATATTTGTGTACTATCTGTCATATACCAGCATTTTGTAGCAACTGGCCAAGTTTATGAATATACTAGCTCATAATTTGTATAAGTATATGCTTTCTCAAAGTATAATTTTTCTATGAGACAAAAAGAATATGTATGTTAACAGATCCAAATATATTTAGCCTGTCTATATGTAATATAAAAATAAGAAGCAACAAACTTATCAATTTAAACCTATGCTTAGTAATGAATGTTTTAATAGTTTCTTACTTAGAAATTATCTAGATATTTAATGAACTTCTATTACTTAATTTAGCGTAGGACTAAAGTTGCAAGTTACCAAAAAAGGTCACAGAAATTATTTTCAAACAGACATGTAAAAAATGCTTATTGTTGAAAAACTTTGTCAGAATAATAATTCAATTTAACTAAAATCAAATTTATAATTTTTATAATCTTAAATTCTAATAAATATAATATTAGCTCAACTAGTAAACCCAAGTAGGGGTTCCTTGGTCCTTTGAGAGCCCCTGATGGGGAAAGGGGGCCTAGAGATCAACCACTATAGGAAGTTGAGGGTCTAGAAGTAGAAGGAAAAGTTTGGCCGGGAGGAACAGACGGACAGAGGAGATAGAGATTTTGAAGGAGGATAAATCAAAGTATTCAGGTTGCTAACGAAAGATCAAATATGAAGCTAATATTATCATGGTACAAACATCTGACAGATGTTGTACAAAAAATAAATATACAGACTAATATCCTTCATAAATATAAGAACAAGAAGTTCTTAACAAAATATTAGGAAAGATAATTCAAAAATATATAAAATAATTATACAACTTGCCTAAATTGTGTTTATGTCAGGGATGACAGTTTGGTTCAGTATTCAAATATTAATCACTATATTCCATCATAGAAAATGGACAAAGAAAAATTATGTAATCGTATCAAATGGTCCAGAAAATCATTTAACAAAACTTAACAATAATTCATGTAAAAACTCTCAGAAAAATAGAAATAAAGGCAAACATCTTCAACTCAATAAAGAATGTCTACAGGAAACATAGAGCAAACATTATACTTAATGGTGAATGACTGAATATTCTTGTCTTAATAGCAGGAATAAGGAAATTTGTTCATTCTCAGCCTGCTTATTCAACATAGTGCTAGAAGTTTAATTAATGCAGTAAGGCAAGAAAAGGAAATAAAAAAATATTCAAATTAGAAGAAAAGAAATAAAATACTCTCTGTTTGAAGATAGCATGATTTCCACATAGAAATCCCAAAGATCTATAGCGGTCCTAGAATTTATTATTGAGATTATCAAAGTAACAGGACAAACATAAAAATAAACTAATGTGTTTATCATATAATGAACAAACAAAAATCAATAAAATGTGTAATACTTTCAGTGAACACAGTGGATACATAAATTAAAAATACAATATCACTTATAATCACCTAAAATGTTTAGGTATAAATCTAAGGGGAAAAAATCATATACAGGACTTGTCACTTCAAATCACTTTCAGAAAGAAAGGAAAGAAAATCTAAATGTAGAGATATATGGCACTCATGGATTGGAAGATTCAACACAATAAAATGTCATACTTTTGAAATTGATATACAGAAATTTGACAATTTCTATTAAAACTTCAGAAAGACTTTTTGTAGATATTTTCACCATTGAGTATGTTGTAGAGATGATTATTCTAAAATTTACATGGAAATACATAGAAACTAGATTAGCTAAAATGACTTTTAAAAAAGATAAATAAAAGTGTGAGGAATAATTCTACTTGACTTCAAGACTTATTACACAGCCACATTAGTCAAGACCATGTAGTACTGACAGAGGGTTATACACATAAATCAACGGAACAAAAATAGGAAGCTCAGAGATAGACCCACGCTATTATACCTGACTGAATTTAGGTGTAAATGTATTCAAGGGAGGAAAGATAAGCTTTTCAACAAATGTTGTTGAAATAAACAGTCATAGGTAGAATTTTAAGACCAAAAAATCTCAATTTACACTTCACACTTTATATATAAATTAACTAAAAGTAGATCTTGGAGAAATAAATATAGATATATAGATATGCACATATATATGCATATGTATAAAAAACTAGAAAACTTTAACACAAACATTGGAGAAAATCTTTGGAATATCAAACGAGAATGAATACTAGAACTTGACATCACAACTACTATCCATGAAAAGAAAAAATGATCATTTGAACTTCATTAACTGTTTTTTTTCTGCAAAAGAACCTGTTAAGAAGCTTAAAAGACAATATAGAATGGGTGAAAATATTCACAAACAGTGTATCCAACAAAGAACAAGTGTCTAATATATAAAGAATCTGCAACACAAAATTAATAACACAAACAATTGAATTATAATATGGGCAAAAGACATGAAGAGACATTTTACTGAAAAAAATATATAAATGCAAATAGACATAAAATGATCAAAATCACTGATCATCAGAGAAATTTAAATTGATACAACAATGTAATACTTCTACACACCTATCAGAATGGCTAAGATAGAAATTATGATGCCAAATTGTGGAAAAAATGTGGAGAAACTGGATCACTCATATAAAACTGGTGGGCATATAAAATGTTATATTTGCTGTCAAGAAAAAATTGACATTTTCTAAAAAAACTAATTTTGCAATTACCATACGACCCAGCAATTGCACTCCTGGGCATTTATCTCATAGAAATTAAGACTTATGTTCTCATAAAACCCTGTGCACAAATGTTATAACAGCTTTATTCAATAATACCCACAAACTGGAAGAAACCTGGATGTCCTTTAAGAGATGGATGGTTAAACAAACATGGCACATCCATGCCTTAGAATACCACTCAGTAATGAAAGGAATGAACCATTGACCCTCACATCAATCTGAATGAATCTCCAGATAACTATCTTGAGTGACAAAAACAATCTCCCTAGGTTACACACTGCATGATTCCACTTACATAACATTCTTGAAATCATAAAGTTTTAGAAAATGGGGAAAGACTAATAGTTGCAAGGGTTTAAGGAGTGAGTGGAAGAGAGGGCTGTGGTGTGACTATAATAGGGCTACATGAAGAGTCCTTGTATTGATGGAAATAAATGTTTTATGTATTACCTGTATCAATGCTAATATGTAGGTTGTGATAGCACTATAATTTTTCAAGATGTTATTATCAGGGGAAGCAAAATAAAGGGTAATGGGATTTTTGTATTATTTTTGACAACTATGTGTGAATCTATAATTACCTCAAAATAAAAAGGTTAATTAAAATTGTCTGGGATAACTTAATAGTGTAGAATATATGCCTAATAAATTTGTGACTCAAAGGAAAATTTTTGGAATAAAGAACATTTGTTGTATATGTTGTTATTGGATATATTTGGCAAGGTATTAAAAGAAAACTGTGAGCTTAGGCAGATTGGTGGTTTTTCTTTTCTTTTTATTTACTTTTTTTTTTTTTTTGCAAACAGAAATAAGAAATGAATGGGAGTAGAGGGACACCAAAAATTTTGTTCACAGAAAGACAAACTGCATGTTTTCATATGTGGCAGATAAAATTTAAAACAATTAAACTCATGCTCATGGAGATAGAGTAGAATGATAGTTATCAAGGGCTAGGAAGAGTACAGGGAAGGAAAGGATAAAGGGGGCATGTTTAATTGGTACAAAAACACGATTAAATGAACAAGATCTAGTATTTGATATTGCAAGTGGGTGACTATAGTCAATAATTTATTATATATTTTAAAACAACTAGAAGAGTGGAATTGGAATGTGCCTAACACAAAGAAATGATAAATGCTTGAGGTGATGGATACCCCAATTACCCTGATTTGATCATTACACATTGTGCGACTGTATCAAAACATTACACATATCCCATTAATATATACACCTATTATATACCCATAATAATTAAAATAATTTTTTAATTACAAAAAAATTTGTTCTTTGCAATTTTGGAAGAGCCAGTTGCTTTTGGATAATAAATCATAAAGAATAAAATTGAGAAAGGCCGTGAAAAACCAATACTTATTAAAACCTAATTGTGGGACAAAGATTAGCCAAGAGTGTGACCTTCCCATACATTGTTAAAATGTAAATATATTATACTTCCTCTTGCAAAGATTTTATTTTTTGAATTTATACCCTTTAACTCTGACTTAAAAATATAAAACAATAAAGCTAGACATCAAATTAAGAATAGATCTTTTGTATACATGTGAACAGCTTCAGGACAATTTGAGAGATTAATGAAGCTATGGAAGTAAGTAAATAAAATTTGTGTGAAATTTTTGTCTTTCTATATACTTGGATGTGGTTACCAGCCCACTGATAGGATTTAGATTATCCCACCCCTTTTTGGAGGTAAATGTATAGTATGAGTGAGAAAAAGAGTAACCAATTATTAGGTGACCCTGAGCATGTCTGTGTTAGTACTGATTGTCAATATAGTTCTCTTTTCCTTTTTGAGAATACCATACTTTCCAGTCTTTTGGCAGCGTGGAAGGGCAGTTTGTCTACTTCTAATCCATTAAATGTGAACAGAAGTGATATGTGTCAATTCTGGACCCATGATTTTTTTTTAGTCCATCATTTTCCCTTAATTCCTTGGCCTATGATATTCTTGATTGTGAAGACCTCCAATCTTGGTCCAGGAGTGACCATGTGAAGCAGAGCATCTCATGCCTAAATATACAATAGCTTTTCATTTTTGGAGAGAGGAGAGACTAAGAAACTCATTTTTATGTGTTCAGTCTTTGAGATTTTGAAGGCACTTTTTACATGTTGTATGCATGTGCTATAGCTGTGTAACAAACCACAAACTTAGTGGTTTAAAACAACTTTTTACTAGCTCACTACTTTGTAGTTCACAAGTCAAGCGTGGCATGGCCGGATTCTCCTCTTAAGGACACACAAGGATGGAATCAAGGTGTTGGCTATCTCTGTTCCAACCTGGAGATCCAGGTACTCTTTCAAACTCTTTTTAAATATTTGCAGAATTCAGTTCCCCATTATTAAATCACTAAGATTCCCATATACTTGCTATCTTCAAGCCAGGGGCTTCTCTTGGCTCCTTAATGCTATGCACGTTCTATTTCAAAACAGCAAGGGCACATAGGGCCCTTGTGCTTTGAATCTATCTAAATTCTTTTTCTGGCATGAGCAGGAGAAAGTGTTTTCCCTTTAAATGATTCACATGATTACATTTTCCCCACAAAATAATCTAAAATAATCCGTATTTTAAGACTATCTAATTAGTAACCTTTATAACATCTGCAAAGTCCATTTTGTCATGTAACCTATTCATGGGCATAAATATCTCATTAGATTCACAGTCCCAGAGTTTGGGGCGGGAACTCTTCAAGTTCCATTATTAGAATTTTGCTTATAACACGCAGCATGTAGCTAGTCTATCTTCAAAACACCCATAGAGACTCATTTATTAAATTATATAAGATTCACTGGTAATGTCAACATTTTTCCAAAGTGGTTGTACCAATGTATATTTTCACCAAGAATATACGAGTTTCTATTACTTTACATTGTGGTTAGCACATTGTATTGACAGATACATTGTTTCATTTATTGATCCATTGGGTATATAATGAAGTGTCCTTGATGTTTTAGTTTGTAGTTTCTATGATTACTGATTAGGTAGAGTACATTTTTTTAGCATATTATGAGAGTACAAAATTTAAGGTTGTGTATAATGACCTGTCCCTCCTTCCCCCACAAGTCTGAGCTTCAAGCATGACCATCCCCCAGACGGTGCAATTTTACATTTTTATAAACCATGCTCGTTCATACTGTTTACTTGTTTTCTATTGGGCTTTTAATTTTTTAAGTTAATTTGTAGGAATTTTTATATGCAATGATTGGAAGGTCAAAAGCTATAAGAAGAATGTAGAAAATGGAAAAAATGGGGAAAAAATGAATATGAGAAGGACCTTAACAGTGAGGGAAATTAAACTTTGAAGAGTTGGACACATTGAATAAATAAGGCAGAAAATGATTCAGATGGCAATGACCCAAAGGAGTAAAGTAAGGATTAAATCTAGTGCATGGAATGTCCTTTCATTTCTTTGTATGCTCTTCAATTTCTTTCATCCATGTTCATTAGTTTTACTTGTACGGGTCTTTCACTTCCTCAGTTAAAGTTATCCCCAGGGATTTTTTTTTATAACTATTATAAATAGAATTGCATTCTTGATTTCTTTTTCAGCTAATTCATTGTTGATGTGTGAAAATGCTACTGATTTTTGTATCTTGATTTTGTATCCTGCAACTTTACTGAATTGACTTATCAATTCTAAGAATTTTTTGGTTCACTAGGTTTTACTAAGATCCTGTCATTTGCAAAGACAGACAATTTGACTTCCTCTTTTCCAATTTGGAAGCCTTTTATTACTTTCTCTTTCTTGCCTGCTGTCTCTGGCTAGAAATTCTATTACTATGTTGAATAGGAGTGGTAAAAGTAAAGAGGATACAAATGATGGATCAGGAGAAATAATCTTGTTAAAATGATCATACTATAGAAAGCAACCTACAGATTCAGTTCAATCCATATCAAAATACTAATGACATTCTTCACAGAATTGGAAAAAAAATCCTAAATTTCAGATGGAACCTCAAAAAAGCCTGGATAACCAAAACAATTCTAAGGAAAAGGAACAAAGCTGGAGGTATCATACTATCTGACTTCAAAATATATTACAAAGCTATAGTAACCAAAACAGCACAGTATTGATATATTAAAAAAAAAATAGACCTATGAAAAAGAATAGAGAACCCAGAAATAAACCCACATATTTAAGGCCAATTGATTTTTGTCAAAGCTGCCAAGATCATGCACTGGACAGAGGACAGTCTTTTAAATAAATGGTGCTGGCAAAACTAGAAATTCATACACAGAATGGAACTAAACCCTTTTCACTCACCATATTTAAAAAGGCAACTAAAATAGATTAAACATAAGACCAGAATACTATAAAACTGTTACAAAAAAACACAGGGAAGAAGCTAAAGAGATATTAGTCGAGACAAAGATTTTTATGAGTAAGACCTTAAAAGCACGGGCAATAAAAACAAACAAGACTCTATTAAACTGAGAAGCTTCTGCACAGCAAAGAAATCAGCAGAGTGAAGAGAAAGCCTGTTGAATGGGAGAAAATATTTGTGAACTATTCATTTGACAAGAAATTAATATCCAGAATATAGAAGAAGCTCAACTTCATAGCAAAAGCAAATGAGAAAAAACAAATAATCCCATTATAAAATGGGTAAAGAATTTGAATAGATGTGTCTCAAAAGAAGACAATACAGATGGCTAAGAGGAAAATGAAAAATGCTCAATATCACTAATCATCAGGATAATGTAAGTCAAAACCATAATTAGAAATTGTCTTCACCCAGTTAGAATGGCTATCATCAAAAAGACAAAAAATAACAAATGGTGGCAAATATGCAGAGAAAAGGGAATGTTCATACACTGTTGGTGGGCCTATAAATTAGTACAACCATTATGGGAAACAGTATGGAGATTTATCAAAAACTAAAAATAGAACTACCATATGATCCAGAAATCCCACTACTGGGTATTTGTCTAAAGAAAAAGAACTTAGTATGTCAAACGAAAACCTGCACCCTTATGTTTATTGAAGCGTTATTCATAAAAGGCAACATATGGAATCAACCTAAGTGTCCACAACTAAATGAATAGATAAAGAAAATGGAGGAGGAAGGGATAAAGAGAGGTTGGCTAATGGGTATGAACAGTTAGAAAGAAAAGTTACAGTGTTTGATAGCAGAGTAGGGTGACTATTACAATCAATAATTTATTTTCTCTTTCAAGATAGCTATAAGAGAATATTTTAAATGTTCCCAACACAAATAAATGATAAATGTCCAAGGTAATGGATATCCTAAATACCATGATTTGATCACATTGGAGGCATGTATCACAACATGACACATGTACCCCATAAATATATATAATGTATCAATTTTTAAAATGTAGTGCATTTCTCCATTTTGAAAAGTAGAGATAAAAAGGGGAAAAACAAAACAAAAATAAAACCCAAGAAATATAACCTGGCACACTAAAGAATCAAGTCTGGATAGGGAGCTAACTAACACAGATTAGTGGGGCCCAAAAAAATAAATCCATAAACCAACAAAAGCAATGCAGCTTATCTTTAAATAAATAGAAGAATGATGGATAGAGAAATAGATAGGTAGGAATGGGGGGAGGTGTCTATCTTGCTTCTGCTTATATTTTGAATTTGAATAACATGTCTTATTACCTTACTTTGTATTTAATAATCATCAATATAAAGATGAAAAATTGAACAATATTTTTGAGTAGGAAAAGAATTTGAGGAAAATTGCATTTACAAGGACAGGAAATGGCCTTTGCCATTGACTGCACATATGAAGGCAGAGAAAAACCTTTGATTTTACAATGATACATATGTTT
The DNA here is from genome assembly GCA_008750895.1 of Mirza zaza. Taxonomy (NCBI): domain Eukaryota; kingdom Metazoa; phylum Chordata; class Mammalia; order Primates; family Cheirogaleidae; genus Mirza; species Mirza zaza. Next base: position 62,273 of record VSMD01063212.1, on the reverse strand, counting down.
TTTAAATTGTGCAGTATTGTAGAAAATATAACAGTACTTGTAGATTAAATATGAATCATGATTCTCTTTGGTTGAAAGACTCGATATTCAAATATGAAAACAAGATATTTCAAAAGAAATCAGTTACATTGTTTCAAGTAGCAATACAAGTATCAACTGAGAGTATATAAAATCAAATAAAAACTTCTCACATTTTTACCAATTCAAAAAGACATAGTCTGTTTTCTTTCCATTACTTTAAAATAAAGTTTTTTTCCCTTGATATTTATTCCCCTCAGATACCTACATCATCTTTCAAAAATAGACTAATACTTTTATGACAGGAAACATCAAATATTTGAGATGATTAGTATTTATCAGGAATATGTATATTTAATATTTATTTTATTACACAAATTTGATTTTCTGTTTTTTATTTTGACATAAATTAAGTTGTAATGTCCTAAAACCTCTGTGTCTAATGCAGACGTTTTACATTGTAAAAGCTTTTTACTTGAGTTTTGGAGTCAAATCTTTTCTATTTTCCCATTATGTGGATAAAATTCTAATCTTTTTGACATTAGTGATTATTGATGAGTAGTGAATATTTTCGTAACCACCTGTGTCTACATAAATTTATTTTTACATTGCAAGAGGTAGAATGATATTTACTTCTATTAATATATTTGATAATTGCATGTTTTCCTTTATTTTTGCTAAAATTTAAGCTATATCATATTGCCTGTAAAACAGGAAACCTATCTTTAATGTTTATGAGGCATTATTTTGATGTAATCTGTATATTCTTATTTTATAATGTTTCTCCCAAGAAAGAATGTAGGTATTGGAATGCAAACAATATATAATTTTATCAGTGTTTTACCATTTGATATTCTTTCATCATCTAAATCTATTCCTATCTTTTCTTATTCCTTTGACTGTTTTTAAGGCCATGGGAGACAGTATATAATATAGAAGAGAACGTTCGATTTAAATATTCTATAAATACTAGGCTACAATTTTAACTAAAGTCACACAAAAACAGTTTTTCAGACATATTCTATAATCTATTTCCTTCATAACTCATCACAAATCTAGTATTGCCCTTAAATGAAGGCCATGAAATATAAATTAATTAAAATTTTGGTTTAAAAATACTTTTTATCATTGTTATTTAATAATCCTTATTAGTAACACACATATTATGTGTCTAAGACTTTTTGATACTAAAGGAGTCATCTTCATTTGTACAGAGCAATTTTCTTGGGAAAAATTTTAACATAGTTAAATTTCTTTTTTGGAAGTATTCGAGAAGTATAACAAAATATGTTGATTTAGTTTTTTTGAAAAGTAAGAAAGGAAAAGAAAATATGGCAGATGATAACAGTAAAATTCTCCCAGAACTGAATTCTTCAATAGAATATCATCTCATTACTAATACAGCTTTTCTCAACCAGTGTTCAAAATAGTATTGAGACATAATTCCTTAAGGCATTTAATATATGTAATAAATTCCCTTCTCTCCCATCCATTTAGAATGATATTACTATCTATGTTCTATCCTTGGGAGAACTGAGAAGATAGTAACTCAATTCATTTTCTGTGTTCTGTGATTCAGATAAGAAATCCCAATTGAAAATGACTGTGATAAAAATAATTTTAAAAGTCTGCTAATATACATTGGGGGAAATACTACTTACATGAGGTAAATTGGTAGAATAATTCCATGAACAATTTAGCAATATTCAGTGAGAATTGAAGTAAATATGAAAATTCACACACCCTTTGACCTAGCAAGTTACTTCCTTAGGCATACACTCTTTGAAACACTTTCACATATGTAGATGAAGACAAGAACAATGGTACTTAATATTAGTAGGGTTTTTAAGGGGAGAAAGTGAATAAATAGAGATACCTATTACCACACGGTAAATTATAATTATTTTTTATTCATGTTTCCCCTTTTAGAAAGTGAGTGAAATCATAGCTTATATTTCTTTATTTCTCATGCTTAATAATTGAAAACAAATGCCAATACTAATATCTATTTTTTCATTTTTTAACAAATAAGGAAACAATAAAATCTGTATTTTACAAAATAGAGAATCCTAGAGTAAATGCCATATTTATTCTTTTATCTATTTACTCTATTTGATTTACTATTCTATTTGAAATATATGTATTTAAAATTTCTAATCTTATGTCTACCTGTCTACTTAATTCATGCTCTTTTCACCTTCTGTATTTTTCAGTTCTTCTGAAAAAAAAAATAGCAGGAGGAATTAGATTTATTTCAAATAACTTTCAAGTTTATTCCACTCAATTTTAACTTTGGTAACTCTTATTAATAAAAGTCACATTAGAATTTGATATTTTTCTATTGCCTAGCACAATGATATTTGGGTACATATTATTTTTAGAAATTTATAAGCTGTGTCCTACCTTCAGTTTACATAGAACAGATTTGGAATAAGAGAAAAAAATCATGGCATCCATCTTAGAACATTGAAAGCAGTTAACAAAACAATGTTTATAACATTTATTGTTATCTGATTTAATGCCATTTTATTATTTTGTATTAAGATAAGGATTACAGTTTTTTTCTCAGGAATCACAATAGGAAAAGTCTTTTTCTCAATATCTCAATAGGTACTTTAATTTTTTCTGCTACTTGCCCATGATTTCAATGTATCATTTATCAATATTAAATCTGCTATATATTTTAAAAACAACTTCTGTCTTCAAAATTCCTGAGAAATACTTTATTCTAGTAAGTGAACTCACCTCTTCATTGTCTGGAATAAATCATTAATTTTAACCTACATATAAAACATTGATTTTTTTCCTTTGATTTCTCTGTTTTCACTATATCCTTTCAAATAGCACATCCTGATAAAAGTCACTTTTGTTTAAATATCTTTGTCACTTATTCGGGTTTCTCTGATTCTTAGCCATGATACTTACTCTCTGGGTTAGAAAGATGCTCTATCTAGCGTTGTTGCAGTCCTGTATGTTCTCTGTTGTTGACCTTGGAATCATTCATAAACTTGCATTTACTTTCCTAGCTGAGCAATCTAGTGTCAGGTTTTACTGCAACTCTATGAGAAAAACCAGTTTTTATTCTATTGGTTTTATTCTGCTGCCTTTTTGCTTGCCATTGTTGCATCTATTCATGAGGTTTTATTGAATTCCAGGCTAAGATTTTTTTTTTTTACTTTTTTTTTTTCTATCCAGGACAAAATGGTCTTCTTATTTTGTATTATCCATGCTGTAATTTCCTTTAAAAAACTCATTCTTTCCAATGCCAATGCCATCTGAAGTAAGGAAAGTATGTGCTGCAAAATGTAAAGTAAATCATCATGCACGATATCAAGAGGAAGGCCTTTTTTTCCTCTTGTGCTAGTTCTTTGACTTTAATGATGATTAAAACTTTAAAAATAAAGAAATAAAAATACCCATGCATTTTATGTTACAGTTATGTTACCTCTTCATAGGTAATGGTGTTTAGCAATTGAACAGTGCCCGATGCTCATCAGTGTCTTGACATTTATTTTAATATAATGTATTGAATTGTTCAAATCTGCCTTCAGTTCTAAGCTTTGCAGAAATAAGAATGGATAGCTCTTAGCTTTCAAGCCACAAACTTTCAAAGGAGACTTTACCGTAACATCCATTTGTGAGAGACGCTTTGTTAATTAAACATTACAGAAGAGGGTTGTCCAAACTACCTTCCAGGAAGACTTATAACTAGCAATCACACCAAATTTTACTCTAAAGGCTGCTCTATGAAATATTATTGCAACATCTCTTCTCATATGACTTTCTCTCTATCGACGAAGTGTCTTCTCTAGATGTGATGTTCCACCTCCTCCGCAAACCCAAATTAAAGTAATAAAGTATAAAAATCAGGGCAGGCATAGTGTTGCTATTATCTGATCTTACCTTAAACTCACCTAACACAGTGCTCTTGCATCTTATTACTGTGATAACAACTGTCTTTATTGCCTTGATGTGATTTTGGCATATTCTTTTACTATGAGGTGCTGGAATTTCAGCCACAGTGTACAATTGATTTATGTGTTCTACAAATATGTACTAAGTAACAACTTTTTCCTGAGTCTCTAAGAAGGCCATATTTCAAAGTCATCCATGAAACTTAAATCTTCAGTGGTCACTATATGCTGATGAATCTGTTACTCATAGTTCCTTTATGACCACCAGAATCCCTTCTTTATTACACTAGATGGCAGATACTGGCATAGATGAATTAACCCACAGGCTTCCACACGTTCAATGACATCTTTACATCAGCCTTTTGTTTGCAATAGGAACCAAACCCTGTCAACATTGAGAACACCTCCAACCCGCTTCACAACATCATAATGTGTTTATGCAATGTTTCTAATACTGTTTCACCTGAAAAGCTTTATACACACCTCGAAATCCATGATGTCTCTTATGAGAAAAATATTGAAACTGGTAGATTTTGGCCTATCATAATCATCTTCATTATCGCAGGGTTGCCTTCCAAAAAGTTAAATTATCAACAACTGCTTTGCATCTTTTTATACTTCTGTTTTGCTGCGTCTACCTTCAGTCCTTTGTCCTCATACATAACACTAGAACTGTGTCTAAAGGTCCTATTTCCTATATTGATTTTGTACATCCTCTTTCTAGTGATCTGGAACCCCTCTATTGTGTTAAATAAAGCAGTAGCCTGGTAATCCAAAAATAAAAGACTCTACATCCTCCAAGTTGAATATATTACTTCTATTCAAAGACAATATAGCATAGTGTTTTTAGGCTGTGGGGTTAGATGTCACAATGTCTCAATTTATGATATGGCTCTGTTAATAGCTAGCTGTAAAACCTTGGATAAATTATGCAATCATTCTGCTTCAGTCTCTTCATCTGTAAAATAGGAATGGTGTTATATTAATACTTGCATTATAGGGTTGCTATAAACCCTATAATGATTTAATTCATATAAAACACTTAGAACAGTGTTAAACCTATGGAAAGCTCTCAACAGTTATAAGCTACTATTCTCCTCTGATTGCACATTAAATTTTATAGGGATTTATTTTTAATTTGTATTTTCTTTGTAAGTGTTCACTACAAAAATCATTTTAAACATTCTATCTAAAATGTCTTAAGTTATAAAGCCATTATCTACATCTTTGATTCTTATTCAAAACCTGTAATATATATGTAATATATATTATATTATATATATAAACATGTATGTATATATATACACACGTGTGTGTGTGTAATAAAAAGGATTGAGGAGAAATGTGCATTGGTATTAAAGGGAGATTTAAAGCTATAACACAAACTTTGGGGTGTATTGCTTTCTTTAAAGACAGATATTGGACATTTGTAAAGAGGTTCAAATTTTGGAAGATTTTTCTTGTAATTAGAGTGTTTAATGGAAATGAAGACTGAAATCTGAGTGAGCAGCTAGAACATAGCAACACAAATCTAGGCGAGAGGTAGTGTGCCATGGACTAAGGGATGAAATGGGTACAAAAGACAGGATGCAGGGAAAACCAGGCTGGGTACAAAAATAACCAATTATTGATGGAAAATTCTCCTTCACTGATTTTTTCTTACTTAGACCATAATTGGACCATTATGGAAGAGTGTTTGTTTTAATAAAATTCACCTCATGAGAGTCATAGGTATAACATCAGTAAGTTTTGCTAAATGTTTAGGCAATGAGAAAAGGAAATGCAGTTATCTCTGAATTACTTGGGGACTGATTATCTAAGTGATAGACTTTTTCAGATGTCTCCCCCCTACCTCCCAGTTTTCCATCTGTTACTCACAATTGGTCATTTCACCGTTCATTAGTCTTACCAGGGGGATGGTGACTATTTTGAAACACCAAAGTCTTTGAATGTTGCATCTTGTTTGCACATTAATTGAAATTTTGTTTGTTTTTGTCTCTATGGATTCCAGCAATCCATTTCCTAGCATCAAAGAGTATTTCAGAGCAGTAACAGCTCTAGAAAATCATCTAATCCAATAGTCTCCGAAAATGTTAAATTAGCTGTTCCAGGTCACATAGCTGGAAGGAGGGAAAGAACTGGACCAAACCCTCAGATCTCCTCAAAATTAATATGCCATCCCTTCCACTTAGGTCACTTTCTATCTTTACTACATTATGTTAACCCTGAAAATTAGCTTTAAAAACTGCTTTGGGAATTCTGTAGGTCTATCTACTTATTGTCCAGGCCTACATCAGCTTCTCACAAAAGTGTTTCATGTATATTTATTTTATGATGTAGGCTTATGATATCTCATAATCAGGCTTTATGCCTCTGGGTTCTGTTCTGTTTAAGTTTTCCTAGAGAGTGGCAAGCCAACATCTGATCTTCTCTTTCTTCTTTGGTTCCACAAAAACAAGTATTCAGGTCATTCATTTGAAAATTATTTTTAATAGTTTGTAGATTATCACTACAGAAAAATAAGAAATGAGAAAAGAACAGCTACTTAGAGACAAATCCTTGTTTGTAATGGTAACTGAAAATTTCCAAACTGGGGTCACTCTTCTTTTATTTCTACATTTGGCATTTTCAGTTGCTTTCTTTCTTTCTAACCTTAGCCCTCTTTATTACTCCAGGGTTCAGTTAGGGAAAATAATAGATATCCTTTCCTTCTAGCATGATTGCCACATTGGGTGACATATACTTATCTGGGAAACTAAAGATTTAAATTTTGAAAAGTGGCAGAAAAAGACAAGAAGATAATAGTAATAGTGTCATAAGTAGTTTTTCTTTGAAGGGCATCACTACAAGGAGTGTGTGGGTGTGTGGGTGTGTATGTGCACATGTATATGTGTGTGTTTGTATGTGTTTTTATTACCCAGTTTCTCTTTTGAAACTGAGATAAAATCAATCACTCTGGGAAAATAGAGTAAGAGTAACCTAAATAGCAATTTATTAGACTGGCATCCAAGAAATTACCTACCTCATTGCAAAAGCTTACAAATATTTTCCAAATAGAAACCTATTGTCTTTTTCATCAGTAATAATTGACACATAGAAGTAGGGTAAAAATACTAATACACATGTTAAAATTCATTCCACATTCACTCAAAAACATTTATTGAGATGCTACTGTTTCATTAATTATTCTAATCACAATAATGCAATGTTTTATTATATGTTTATTTTCCTTTAACGTTTTCCACTCTACTTTTCACAAAACTACTCAGCCTTATTTTGTATTTCAGCATTCCACAAACATGATGTATTTTCAAAACTTTTGTCTCCAGACTCTCTGATTTCAGGGAATAATCTATATCTGCCTGTGAAATCATATATATTTTTAAATTTGATTTCTATATTTTTGTTAATGTTTTATTCCTAATGATGGTTCTGTCTTTCTTCTGTGCTTCTGTATACATTCAAAATAGAGCAGTGCACCAGTATTAATCAAAAGGCCATCCATATGCCAAATTCCTAACATATGCTGTATTATCTCATTATAATTTTTAGAAGTATGAAACTTTCATTTTTTACAGATAAAAAAATAAAATTCTCAGAAAAGCCTTACTCAATATTGTAGAACATGAAATTGTAAAAGTAGTTATTTAAACTAGGATCATCTAACCCCATGTTAAGGTCTTTCCCAGGTTGAGGCTCTTCACTATGTTTTATTATCTTTAACTGTATGTATGCACGTATATGTATCTACAACATTGCATTTTTAGCCGAGAGGAGGAACCATGTATAGTTTATATCTACATCTCAAAGTGACGGAGTATTTTGTGAAAAGTATGACAAAAAAATTTTATTGAATTTAATTAAACTGAATAGTCTCTCAATCTTGTAAACAAAATAAATGAATTTTACAAAAAGCTACACTGAAAATCTCATTTTCATCATAAGACAGTAACAATCTTGAATCCTTCAGAAAGATAAATGTGATTAAATATATAATAAGTACTGTCAATCGAGGTAGGGGACATAGGTTGACTAAAGAGCTAAGCCTAAAACTTCAGTGCTTGAATAGTTTACTGAAAAGTATTGTACTGCTTGAGTATACTTCTTGAGGAACAAAACCTGTAGTTTTCAAATGCTATTGTAATGGCTAGTAAACTTACTTTAATTAATCATTCTAGAAAGTTTTGCAATCAGAGCCAGAGCAAAATATATGAAAAACACTAGGGTGGTTTCTAATGAGGGTATGTAGGACTAATACAGCATTTTAAAGGAACTGTCTAAGAAGGAACTGGATCTTATAAAATTTCCAAATGTTGTTATATCAGAATACTTATTTCATTTGAATCATTGATTTCCAGTACCTGAGGTAAATCAGTTCAATGAGTTTAAATTGATTTCACCTGGTGGCCTTCTAATATGTGAAGGGTAGTGTTTTGCATCCCATGAGAAGAATCTCACATTGCTTGGGAAAGAGATTATATGTAGGTTGGCATTTAAACCCATAATGGTAATTAATGGAGCATGTGTTTCATCTGGTATTGAACAATCTGTTATCCTATAGTCTGAGGCTACAGACTAAAGCTGTAATCCATAACAGCCTTTGATAGAAATATACCATAGGCCTCAAAGGAACTAGATCAATAAACACTGTTGGATTACTAAAATCCATACACATCACTAAAAAAACTAAATATATGCATACTTAATGATTGATTGGTAATATAATCGCTTTACAAGAAAGACAACACCTTACTATAATGGTTCATATAGAAAAAATACATAATCAAATTATCAGTTTCTATGTCCTCAATCAGAGGTTTGAAAACTTTTTCTGTGAAGGGCAAGTAATATTTTAAGATCTGTGGGCTCTGCCATTCTATCATGAAAGCAGCTAAGGACAATTGTGTATGCATTACAAAACAATCTAACAGAATTAATTTACAAATGCAGACAGAGGGCAGAATATTACTTACAGGCCTTAATATGCTGACTTCTGTTGTAGACACTGCACATGCATTATCTTACTAAAATTCTCACAGCATCTATGAGTTATATATTGTTATTCTTCACTTTAAAATGAGTATATTGAGGAATATGTTTATATTATCATTTAATTATTAAAAAGTAGAGCTATAATTTAAAACCTTATTATCTTGAACAATTTACCATTATTATTCTCCTTTTGGTGAAGTGTTTATGTTGGTTAAGACTAATTTCAGCTCTGAATGACCAAAATTACAAAATAGTAGCATCTTTAACAGGATAAAAGTTGATCTATTATGTAAAATTGCACAGGTGGCTATCCAATGTTCCCAGAACCATTTATTGCATAGGGCTTCTTTTCCCCAGTGTGCATTGCTGTCTGATTTGTCAAAGATTAGTTGTCTGTATGTGGATGGTTATATATCTGGGTTCTCTGTTCTGTTTCCTTGGGCTATGTCTCTGTATTAGATATATCAAAGAGCTAAAAATAGAAATACCATTTCATCCAGCAATCGCACTACTAGGCATCTACCCAAAGGAAAAAAAAAAGACATTCTATAGTAAAGACATATGCACTCGAATGTTTATGGAAGCACAATTCATAATTGCAAAGATGTGGAAATAACCCAAGTGCCCATCAATACATTAGTGGATTAATAAAATGTGGTATATGTATACCATGGAATACTACTCAACTGCAAAAAACGATGGTGATCTAACACCTCATATATTATCCTGGATAGAGCTAGAACCCATCCTTTGAAATGAGGTATCACAAGAATGAAAAAAATGAGCACCATATGTACTCGGCAATAAATGAGTACTAATTGTTCAGCACTAAGGTTCTCACATGGTAGTAATATTCATGGGCTGCTGGTCAGGTGGAGGGATGGGTAAACTCACAACTAATGGAAATGAAGCACACTGTTTGGAGGAAGGGCATGCTTTTAGCCCTGGCTTGCGTGAGGCAAAGTCATTACATATAACCACAATATTCGTACTCCCATAATATTCTGAAATAAAAAAAATAGAAAAAAAATGTCCATGCATAACATGATTTTCTCATTAAAAAATAAAAAACCAATAAATGTTGGCATGGATGTAGAGAGAAAGAAATATTTATACATTTTTTGTCTGACTGTGGAGATAAAAGCCCTATGGAAAACAGTAAGCAGATTTGTCAAAGAACTAAAAGTAGACCTACCATTTGATTGAGGAAACCCACTATTGGGTACTTACCTAAAAGAAAAGCAGTAATTTTATCAAAAAGAAACCTACATTCAAACGTCTGTTGTAGCACAATTCACAATCACAAAGATGTGGAATCAACCCAAGTGCCCATCAATATTTGAGTTGATTAATAAAATGTGGTATATGTATACCATGGAGTACTATAAAGCCACAAAAAACGATGGTGATATAGCACCTCTTGTATTGTCCTGGTTAGAGCTGGAACCCATCCTACTAAGTGAAATATCCCAAGAATGAAACAATAAGCACCACATATAATAATCATCAAATTGGTTTTAAATGATCACAATTTTTAACTGAGGCATTAAAGCACTATTTCTTTTTCCTTTTCTCTAGAATAAAGATTAGTTTAATAATCATTTCTTGACACTGGAGAAAGACAATTATAGGGAATTAAACATAGAAGCTCTCCCACTTCATGAGTTCCTCTTTTTCAGATAAAATAATATGGAATTAAATAATATTGGGGTTGGAAGGAACCTTAGTTTGACCATCCTTCTAAAGCATGAATTAGATACTTAATTATAAAGAGTTTCAATTGTATCAATTGCAATTTCAAGGAAAAAGTGGTTAAGATTTTAGGATATGCCCTCCATGTAACAGAAAAAGTAGAAACACTGAAGCTTTTACTCTGTTAAGGCCAGGACAGGACCACAGCAATCCTTTTACATTTTAAACTAGGAAATTTTGGTGCACAAATAAAAATGATCATAAAAAGAAGAAGCCAAAAACCCTTGGGATGCAGCTGCTACCAAAGTAATGCAATGATTTCACAATTTCAAGGTGAATATGCATTTTACATAAATTGTCTCTTTGGTAACATTTATTTATTTATTTATTTATTTATTTATTTATTTCTGGAGTAGCGTTGGTAGTAAGTAGGGGACAAGTACAAAGAATCAGAAAAGCAAAACAAAAAATTGAAGGCCAGAAAGGGTAAACAGGACCTTTTGTTCTGATAAATGAAGTGAGGGCAGTTTTCTCTTTCTTCGTAGGGATTTATGTATTTCAGTGGATCAAGAAATATGATGCCTCACATTTTCATCCTAAGCATATTTACAACAGAAATAAATATATTTAGTTGACATTGAAAATATATTTATTAAATATCTAGGGGAGCAGAGGTACAAATTTTGTTATTACTTGCTGTCCTCACATTGTTGCCTTTTGCCTAGAATATTTATTAGAGCCCCAATCCTGCCATCTTCCCCCTTTTCTGACCCTCTGCTCTGGGGTCTTCTCTATCACCTGAGCAGGTGTTGCTACTGGCCTGAGCAACCTATTACTTTCCTTGCTGTCATCCTGAGTTCTGGACACCTCTTTTCTTACAGAGCACTTTTTGCTATTATAGAATTCTACACTTACAGGAAACTTTCATTCCCTACCACAATGTGCCTTTTCCTCCCTTCCACCAGAACACACTCAGATTCTGGACCTCTACTGCTTTCAGACCTCACTAGGGCTCTGGATTCTATCCTCCACCTGACCATATCTTCTCTCTAGTAATAAATCATTCACCAGTCAGAGTCCGTCCTTTAAATCCCAGTGAATCATTGGCTATTATTCTCCATTACCACCCCTCTATACCACAATCCTTCAATTTCACTGTACAGTCAATTCCAATCTTACTGAGGTCTATTGCAGGAGGCCTCTCCTGACTGGCCTTCTCTTTCCTAACCATTACATGCTCAAGCCTGCCTATTTCAGCCTCATCCAAAGCTGAGGAGGCAACTGAAGAACTCAAAAATCTAGACAGCTATAGTGATTTGTAGTTCCTGATAGAATCTGAATGATGCATAAGATTAGGTAAAGGCATCATGAAACTGAAATGAAATATATATGACAAACCCACAGATAATATTAATGTCATACTGAATGGGGTAAAGTGGAAAGCATTTCTTCTACAAACTGGGACAAGGAGATGAGAATGCCCATTGTCTTGTCTTGTCTTGTCTTGTCTTGTCTTTTCCTTTCTTTTCTTTTCTTTTCTTTTCTTTTCTTTTCTTTTCTTTTCTTTTCTTTTCTTTTCTTTTCTTTTCTTTTCTTTTCTTTTCTTTCTTTTCTTTTCGACAGAGTTTTGCTCTGTGGCCCAGTGGTAGAGGGCTGTCACACCAGCTTAGCTCACAGTAACCTCAAACTCCTGGGCTCAAGTGATCCTCCTACCTCAACCTCCCGAGTAGCTGGGACTACAGGCATGCATCACCATGCCTGGCTAATTTTATTTTCTATTTTTAGTAGAGACAGGGTCTCACTCTTGCTTAGGCTGGTCTGGAGCTCCTGAGCTCAAGCAATCTTCCCTCCTCAGCCTCCCAGTGTGCTAGGATTACAGATGTGTGTCACTGCGCCCAGGCCATTGAAAAGTTTTAACCATAGAAGTTTTAAAGTCTGATTATTTTTAAAAGATCCCTCAGAAGCTATGAAGTAATGGATTGTAAGGTCATAAGCACAAACTCAGAAAACTGGTGAGGGATTGCTTTTATAAAAGGTTGGTTTGACTGGAAAATTGAATCCATGGCCAGGTAGTGAGGAAGAGGTAATAAAATGACATAGGTCTCTGAATAAGCAAATAGATAGATATAAGTATGCTTTAATGAATTGTAAACCCTAACAAAGAAGCTTAATTTTGTTTTGTGGAATACATGTTTTTATTTTTAGGGAGGAGTGGGTCCCTTTTGCAAGCCCATGGAGTATTACAGGGAGGATTTACTGGGTTTATTATTTCATTTCTATAAGATGTGACTTACAAAGGATTCTAAAATTACAAATACCTGTCTTCTCAACTCAGAAGTCTACTATTTCTTCAAGCAAAATTTTACATTACAATATATATTTCCTTCTTTTTGTGTTATAACAGTGATGTGATATTTGTTGGGACACATCAATGACTTTGATATCAGGATTATGCTCTTTAATTTTCCATTTTTTTCAATAGTAGCATCATTTTCTGATCCACAGAACAGAGTAATTTGAAAATACATTTATTCTGTGATGAATAAGGTTATTTTCATGGACTTATGCCTTTTTAAAGGAAGGATTTGCCATCTGTTCTATTTTCCTTACATGTTTAGGATGTATATAATTAACTAAGCAATCATGTCATAAAAGCAGGCATATGAGTGATTTCAGTGCATCCTGATATTCTTTATACAGTACATCTGTTATGAAAAGATTTTCTTTCAAACACATGTTTCAGGTACAAATCAAAGGAAATCATTTTTTTCTTTGTTCAACCCTTCCTAAAATGTACAGAATATTTAAGAATTCTATTTCCACTGAAAACATACAGTAAGTTATCAGCAAGAATAGGCTCACCCACTATATTATCTACAGCACAAATAATAGAGTGCATTTTATCTCCAGTTTTATCTATCTGTCATGAATCAATAAACCTTACAAAACTTATTCTCCAACTTGATGCACTTCTTTTATCTTTAGCACTAATAACATTCTATTTATTCTGCTTGAAACATCTTCATAGATTTGAACATTGACTCTCTGCATAGCTCGTCTTTCCAAGTATGTTATGCTTACACTGTGTGTATGTGTGTGTAATTTCAATGAATTTATGGAATATAAATGGTTTTAGTTATATGCATGAAATTTATTGTGGTAAAATCTGGGATTTTAGTGTACCCATCACCAAAATAGTATACATTGTACTCAACAGGTGAGTTTTGATCCCTCACTCTCTTTCCTACCTTTTCCCCTTCTGAGTCTCCAGTGTCCATTATACCACACTATATGACCATGTATACCCATAGCTTAGCTCCCACTTGTAAATGAGAATATGCAGTATTTATTTTTATTTGTTCCTGAGATGCTTCACTTCCCTTATCTTTATGAGTGTAGCATTTATATCGTTTTGTTGCAATTGCTTAATTATCCATATCCACCAATAGAACAGACACTCATAAGCTAGAGATGTTATCTTTCTTGCATAACTTTGTATACCAAGAATGTAACTAATAGTATATGTTCAAAAATATTTGGTGAACCAAATGAATTGATAAGTGGTAACATTATTGTCACCAATCTTGAACAAAAGTATATATGAGTAAAAACACAAAGTATTCACTGATCGGTTGATATCTAAAGATGAATCCATGAAGGGATATAGCTATTAAAAAAAGCTATCTACTTCTGTGGGTAAAATTTGAATTATCCTTTGTGAATTTCAAAGTTGCAATGAAGATAGGAATATGTGATAACTTTCAAGTTTGGATTTTAAAAAAATGTATAAATGTTTATATACCTTTACTGAAAAACAGACTGAAGTCACATCATAAGAAAATGTTAAGAAAATTATAATCAGTGAACTTTGCTAACTCTATAGGAGAGAAACATAGTATTTAAAAAAGAAAAGAAAAAAATAATAAATTGGAGCATAGAACCCTTGCCTCCCTGTAAATTTTACAGAAGAATAAGACCTGCATAGTTAAAATCCAAATCAACAATTTCACCCTGAAATTTAGTCAAGTGTAGGCAGAAATTTAGCACTTCCTATACAAAACAAAAACAACAAAATAAGATTACTAGATCACTAGACACTATTTCCTCAAATCCCTTTAAATAGTTCTCTCAAATTAACTTATGTAGTCTGTCTATTCTACTTCTTTAGGGACTACTCAAGTATTTATAGATATTCCTAGGTCATATCATCATGGATTAATTTTTCCATGAATGTAGACTATTCCCATTGAATGAGTTTATTTTATTCTTCCTATGTACTGCTGTAATTTTTGAAAGAGTAGTAATGCACTATTATCACTGAGGTCAAACAGTGCTATAATTTCACTTATTTTCACCACTTCTCCAGTCAAATGACTCATCCAAATAAATATGTGTGTATATGTATATTTTATAAAATATATATACATATATATGACTTCATCCAAATGTATACTTTATATCCACAGCCAACTTAATTTTCCACAGACTTCAGCTGTCATTGCTTGATTATTTTAGTTCCATTTTAATTTGGTTTACTTGGTAGTTGGTTATATTTTCTCCTTTGGAAAATGCAGTAATGATCGTATTCACACTAGTAGGGTAAACTAAATACTTCAAGCTACAATAAATAGAAACAAATAATATACTAAAGAGGCATTTTAAGAATATCTTGCAGAAAGCTAAGGAATCCACAAAACCCAAAAATATAGTGTAAATGCAATCTCTGAGAAATAGAAACTGCAAAGCTTGGTAATAGTCTTAGACTTTGAAGACTTTGAGAGATGTATAAGGCAGGATATCAACAGTAGGACCCATCAAAAGTGATAATCTAACAGAACACCTCAGCATAAACCTCCAAAAGACTTTACTCTCATTTGAAGAATGAATCTAAAAAAAAAAACTCAATATGCTAAAGGGAGTAGGAAGGAATTTCCTGAATAATTTTTATCATTTCTGCAGTAGAAATAAAATCACAAGTGATAATTGACAATCACAAGTCAAACCTTGCATGATTTTTCAATCATTCATCAAATTTCATACTACATATGTATTCTCAAAATAACAACAACAAAAACTGTAGGAGAATTTAATTCAATATGATTTTTTATTGAATGTGTCAACAGGCAGAAGTAAATGAGCCTAAAAAAGTTATAAGGAACACAGGAAGATGAGTTTATACTTCACAGTCATAGTAAAATAAGAAAGAACACCAAGAAAAATATCCAGCAGAAACAATCAGAAAACTCAGGTATTAGAGCAAAGAAATATTTTTCCAAATAATCGTGTTTAATATGCTTCAGTAAATAAAAGATAAGCCTGAATATATTAGCAGAGAACAAGAGATTGTAAAAAATAACTAGAAAAGTGTGTAAAAATAAAATACTTCTACAATGATACACAATTAAATTCAATTATATATAATAAAATTATATATAATTAAATTAAACACTCTGTAGACAGATTAAACAGCAAATAAGATAGAATTGAAGATAATTATTGAAGAAAAATTCATGAAAATAGAAAAAATAAATAATCTGGAGTGTGGGCCAAATGTCAGAGGTATGTGAATATGATGGTTGAGGACACTTAGAGAACACAGTAAGTCAGTATGATATATTTTTAATTAGAGAACCAGAAGTAGAAAATGGAGAGAATGGAAAAAATGTGGAAAATTTCATATTTAAAGTTCTAATAGTAAGAATGTTTTTAAGTTTTTTTTTAATTTAATCATATTAAAGGGGTACAAATGTTTAGATTATATTGCCTTTGACCCACCTGAGTCAGAGCTTCAAGTGTGTCCATCCCCCAGATGGTGTGCACTGCACCCGTTAGGTGTGAATATACTAATCCCCCCTCTCTCCTCACATCTGTCCTACACCCGATGAATGTTATTACTATATTTGCAGTTAGTGTTGATCAGTTAATACCAATTTTATGGTTAGTATATGTGGTGCTTGCCTTTTCATTCTTGTGATACTTCACTTAGTAGAATGGGCTCCAGCTCTATCCAGGTTAATACAAGAGGTGCTAGGTCAGTGAAAGCAAAAATAGTTCCAACCACAAATACAAAGGGAATAATCTTTAAAAATTCTAAATCTAGATGTGTCGGTCTGAATTTAGGTCCTAAGGAAAATAATGAGAAAATATTAAAAGCAATGAGAAAGAAAATATTGTGGCTGATTTCTCAATCACAGTTATTGAAGGCAAAACTCAGTAGAATACTTTAAATAATGTAACTTCAACTGATAATTTTACACAAAGAAAAAATAGTTTCCAAGATTGATTGCAAAATAAAGACAATTTACCAATTTGACCATATTCTAACTCATAAAACAAATCTTGACCAATAACAAAGTATTAAAAGTATACATATTATGCTCATTGACTATGATGAAATTCAGCTAGAATATGTAGCAAAAAGAAAACTAGAAAAATCATAGAATTTTAAAATTAAGCAATCAATATCTAAATACATCAAAATGCCACCACTTAATTATATGTTAAACAAAATATAATATTACTTGATCATACTTAATATCTATATTTTCCTAGTAACTAAAGTTATTCTTAAAGAGAAAATTGGAGCTTTAAATACATGTGGTTTTAAAAACAAAAAAAAAGCTAAAAATAAACTATTTAAACATTTACGTCAATATATTGAAAAAGAAATTGTAAAACTAAACCCTACTTAACAGGAAAAAATCATAAATGAGCAGAAATTAAAATATTAATTAACTAAATAAAAATAAACAATAGAGAAGATAATCAAGTCAAAATTTGGCTCCATAAAAAATCAATTAAAATGATAAACCCAGATTACAGATGATTAAGAATAAAAGGTGGCCCAATAACCAATGTCATGAATAAAAGAGTGATATTATTAAGGATTTTAGAAGCATTAAGTAATTATAAAAAGATACAAAGCTACCTTTTTGGCAAAAAATTTGAAAATTTAGTTCCGATGAATTTCTGAAATAGCAAAATTTATCAAAAACCAATAAAAGCAAAAATAGAAAATTTGAAAATTCTCATATTTATTAAATAAAATCCATAATAATAAATCTTTGTACAAAATAACTCAAGTCTAGATGGCTTATCAAATATAGAATTTGTGAATTCTAAGAAACATTTATGGTAAAAATAATACCAATATTACACAAATTCTTTCAGATAAGAGAAAGAAGAAATACTTTACAACTAATTTTATAAGACACAAATAAATACAAAAGTTAACACTGACATTACACAAAGGAATATCAAATGTCAAGCTCTCTGATGGAACTAGATATAAAAATTCTAAACATATTAGCAAACCGTAATCATTAATACATAAGAAGAATAAGACATAGTGAATGTGTCAGAGGTCCCCCCAAATGCCCTTAGATTTCTTGCTTTTTTTAGAGAGGATCATAGAATTCAGAAAATTGTTATTCTCATTTTTATAGTTTGTTTCAGCAAAAGGATCCAGTTTTACATCAACAAAGGGAACAGGTGCATAGGGCAGAAACCAGGAGTAAACAATGGCAAGCTTCTAATTGTCCTCTCCTGGTGGAGTTGTACACAGAGTGCTTAATGTCTATTGACAAAGTATGACAACCTGTATGGATTATTGTCAAGCAGGGAACTCCCTGGGTCTTGGTGTCCAGGATTTATCAAGTATTAGGCATGTAGGCATGTAGTGCCTACATGATTGACTTTGATTATTCAATCTCCAGTCCCTACAGAAGTCAAACTGATAATGTGTGGTGCGGGACCCTCATCATAAGTCATACTGTTCACAAAACTATCTTGTATGACCCAAGGACTCAGATAAGCAAAGACAATCTTTTTTTGGAAGAATATTCCAGAAGCTCCTCTAGGGCCAGAACTTTCTTTGGAATGAACAGAATTTGAACACCCTATAACTGCTGAGTCAACATTTAATGCTCAATGAGAGATTTGAGTGTGACTTTAGAAAAACTTTTATTGTAATTTGTCATATTAACAGAGGAAAAGAGAAAAATCATATAGTAATTTCAATATATATAGAAAATAATGTGATAAAATTAAACATTACCAAACTACAATAGAAGAAAACTTCCTATAAAAGCTATCTAATTAAATTTTAGAGCAAGCATAAATAATGATGAAATATAAAATATCTAAAAGAAAAAAAAATTATACTCCAGTTCCTAGCCAGTGTAATTTGGCACAAAAATAAATAAAAGATATATGGATTGGATCCCTATGGAAAACAGTATGGAAATTTCTCAAAGAACTAAAAGTAGATCTACCATTCAGTCCAGCAATCCCAGTACTGGGCATCTACCCAAAGAAAAAGAAGTCATTTTATCAAAAAACACCTGCACTCAAATGTTTATTGCAGCGAAATTCACAATTGCAAAGATGTGGAATCAACCCACCTGCCCATAAATTCTTGAATGGATTAACAAAATGTGTTATACCATGGAGTACTACTCAGCCATAAATAAGGATGAATTAATGCCATTTGCAGCAATTTGGAAGGAATTTGAGAACATTATCCTAAGTGAAGTATTTCAAGAATGGAAAAAATAAAGCCACATGTACTGTCTAATAAATTAGGACTAACTGATGGGCACACAGTGCATATAGGGAAGTAAAAGTCATTGGAAATCAATCAGAGGGGTGGGAGAGGAGGGGAGGGGCAAAAACTCACCTAATGGGTATAATAAACACTGTTTGGGTGATGGGCACATTTATAGCCCTGAATCAAGCCATGTAACAAAAACATTTGTACTCCTTAGTATTCTGAAACATTAATAATTTAAAAAAGGTATATGGATTGGAAGTAAGAAATAAAACTACAACTTTTTTAATATGCTATGATTGCCTATGTAGAAAACAGCAGTGAATACATGGATAAACTGTTATACTTAATAAGAGTGGTAGAATGATTACATTGGTGGCCTCACATTATTACTTTGTTTAATCAAAATACTTTTGTTTAATCCCTGCTCTTCTATAATTTTGTAATATGCACCAATTCTGATTGCATTTATCTGGTGACTGGCTTTGTTCAACAGAATGTGGTTGAAATAATGGGATGCTAGTTTTAAGCCTGTGCCCCGAGAGGCTTTTGTACTTTTGCATCTCCATGTACATAACTGTACTGCATGTAATCTAGCTGGGATCTGCTGCCAAATGAAATGCCTATAGTGGGCAGAACCAAGTCTTCTCAGTGAGCACCAGCCATAGGAGAGAGCACAGCAAGATCAGGAAAGCCAATCAGCTCATTGCAACGGACCAGAGATACGTGAGTAACCAACCTCACCAGGTCCTGCTGAGATCAACAGTCACCCAGAGGACCCACAGACATATGAGCAAAGAGAAACATTTAATAATGAATGGCACTACAGTTTTGGGATTATTTGTTACACATATTTAGTGTGGCCTATTTTTAAGTGAAAAGAAATTATTGCTAGGAATTAGGTGTTGCCATTAAAAATGGTCTTAGAGTGTGCATTCAGCATTGTCTGTGATTTTTTCAAATATCTCAGCAGGCATTTATTTTTGGAAAACATTTATATTTACATTTTTCTTACCTAAGAATATAAATTAATGTTACAAGTAAGCACAAAAAAGTTGTTCATATTTTTTAAAAATATACTTTTTTCTTTTCAGGAATGATCTGTATATCTATTTAATAACTATCTGTCTCTCTATTTATTCATTGTTGAGTTGGTTCCATCAGTATTTCCATACTCTCATTTTAAGTGTCCAGATGATATCATATTTTATCTCAAAATACCTACTTTTTAGAGCTTGATGACATTTTCTTTGCAGCTTATAAAATGATGACATTTTCTAAATGTTCCATGGGTTCATGATAAGAATGTCAACTCTTTTGTCAAGCAGAACATGATGTTTATACATTAATAAATCATTTTAGAGTCAATTATTCACATTCTTATCCATGTTCTGTTTAGGTATATATGGCCTTATTTATAAAATGATTTATCTTTCACTTTAAAATATTTTTCATAGTATATAAATTTGAGCAGTCTTAAGTCCTTTAGATAATAGAGTAAATTTAAAAAAAGAAATTTCTGTGAATTCTCTTTGAAAATTGTTTGTAATAAATTTACACTTGAAGTAAAAATTCTACTACCAATAGTATCATTTCTCAATATAATGTGCATCTTTTTCTTAAGTTTCTTGAATATTATTTTTTGAATTTTACTTTGTTTAAAATTCATGTTTACATGTTTGATTTATTTTCTCTGTGTGAATTTTGCTCATTGTTTTGTCCTAAGTTATATGTCATTTTAAGTATTCTCTCTAAATATTATACTGCTGGAATTTGATTTTAGAGCTGTTTAAGAGTATTTGTGAATTCATATAGTCTTTTATATATGTTAGGACTCATTTCTATCAATATTGTATTATTTTTTATGTTATTTATAATAGATGTCTTCTTTCCTGATTTTACTCTAGTTACTTGGTGAAAATATTCTGTTTTTATTTTGGTAGAGACTAATCTTACATATTTAATTTGTTTCATATAAGATATTTTAAACATCTATACCATATATAAAATAATGTAATAAAACACTTAATTCAATACACAGATTTTCAAATGGTAATGATTTGGCACATCTGTTCCAGATTTTGTGGTTTTGAATATATAAAGCAGTATATATAAACCAAATATTTAATTATGTCTTTATGAATTAATTTGACAATTTACAAAGTAAACATGAAAAGCATAGATTGCATAAACTTCATAAAATTGAGGAATATTTGGAAATCTTTAGCTTTCATCAGATACTGATGGCTTTAAGTTTATCAATTTTGTATTCAATTCTGAAAAATATATTGGAAAATTATACAGTGAGGCTGAAAATATATTGTCAAATTGATATTTAAAATTTGTCATAATTTAGCATTTAATAGTAATTATGTCTGAGAATGGAGTTCCCTTTTAACAAGCATGTCTATCTTTTTGTCATTTAGATTTTCTATTTTCATAAATGTTTAGAATATTTCGAATCAATAATACATTCTCAATAACATATAGAAATGTTAGAAATACCAAAATGTTATTTTAAGAAAAATAATGCTAATAATTCTCAGAATATACTGCCCTCTTGTCAGAAGTAAGTCTATGTTTTGACATTGAAATGTTATTTTAATACATCTTTTTAGAAATATATGTTATTTAAAATTAATGGAGGAAAAAGAGCATCTAAGAGAGAAAAAAAAAAGGTACTTCTAAAAAAACAACCTCACTGCACAAAAAAGACATCTATTTTTTATAGTTTCTTTTCATTTTGAAAAAAATTCAAGAAAACATAGTTTATACAGAAGAAAAGATACAAGGCAAGATGTTCAGACAGCTGAATAGATAACAAAGGAAATTGTTGAGAAAAAAATAAAAGATGTAGATAAAATGAGGATAAGAAACATTATGAAAATAGCAAGCTACAGCAGTATTTAAAGTACAAAGAAAGAAGAGAGATATATAAAAATACAAAACTCTCTGAAGCATAATGAAAGATGATAGAATAAGATATGTAGGGAAATAACTGTGAAACCTATTACTAAATGTGGAGCACAGAGACACAGCAGAAGCACTTTTATAATTCTGTACCAGGGCTCCTTAAACATCTCTTAATAACAGAATATCTTTGAAAATGTGAAGTTGGCTGTAGTCAAGCCCATAAGTGGCACAAGAGAATTAAGACTGTGCAAAAGAAACAGGTCCAGCAGACACTTTTCACTGCGGTATGATAAACCTCACAGAGTCACAACATTTTAAATATTGGATCTGATTAAATCAATACAATATGTATGACCTCAGGCAAGTTCTTTTTCCCATCTGGCCTCAATTCATCCATCTGTAAAACGATGGACATGGACTAGAGGATTTATAAAAAACCTTTTCAGATCTAACTTTCTGTTCTTTGTGATTCTCTAAAAGTCCATTTTTGTTTGTTCATTTCAATCTGTTTACACATGTGAAAGTTTGGTGCTGGTTAAGCAGAGACGAACAGCAGGAAATAAAATCAATAACCCCAAACTGAATGCTTCAAAGACTGTATGCATCCTTTTTCTCTTTTCTGGGGGAAAATGTTCACAAGGATGGAGACAAAAGATGTGTCAGAAGGGCAAGTGAGACTTCTGGGGAACAGCAAGAAGAAAGGTAGAGGTGCTAGTTGGAGAGAAGATTGAATTTTTGGGAAAAGGCTTTAAAAATATGAGGTTTATTTGGCTTTAAGGATTACATTTCACAAATTCTGCAAACATCCCGTTATGTGCAATGCTGGCTTTAGTTTTCATACAATGCATTACTACATAAAATTACTCTTTTTGTCCCCATTTCCCTGACTCCCCTCTCCCACCTCACATTCCCAGAATCCCAACCATGACCTTTTCACTGATATGTTATAAAAATTTCTGTTTTGAAATTTTAAAAAGAAACTATACCAACCACAGCTCAAGGTCACATGTTTCTGTTTCTATCCTTGGCCCCTGTTATTAATTTTTAATGCTGCAATAACATTCGTGTTCCTGCCTCAACCTGCATCCATTATTGTCTTTTTTTTTTTTTTCCTGTTCCAATTTTTTCATCTCCTTCTACACTTATCCCTCTCTAAAAAGACTCAAGGGAGAAAAAGGAAGTCAAAGTATTAGCAATAAAATAGAACTCAGGGATCTTCTGGCCCAAAGCATGACATTTTACAGATATAGAATGAAACAGTGGTCTGTCTTGAAAATATTCAAAAATTATTCATTAAACTTCATTCAACTGGTAGTAATAGAGGTAGGACAGGAAAACTCAATTTTGACACAATAGTACTGTTTGTTATTAGAGAAAAAGGCAAAGGAAAATATGTATACTATGGTTTTGACCGAAATGAATATTTTATTGAATTACATTGTCTGAATTAAAATAACTTAATTTTTTGTTACTTATAACATTTTTGTTATTTATGGTGAGTTTTAATGTAAGGTAGTAAACTAAATTTGCCTTTACTCTGGTGTTTATACCTAGAAGTTTTAGTTACAAAAAGGTCATTAATATAATTAATTTTGTGTTGCAGAAAAAAATATCCTGATAATTTTAAGAAAGGTGAATTCAAAGGTAGAGCCAAGAGATAGAAAACCACTTATAATACACGAACAATTATTTGAGTGAAATGAAGACCAAACTATGATTGTGGAGGTGAAGGGGCAGATAGTTACTTCCAATTCTGTGCTGTTAGGTGTGAAATGCTCTGATATCATTCAGGATCTAGTCTAGGAAGTCCACTTGATTATAAGACTCATAATGTTGCCACAGTCTATGAACAAAGTATTGTGAAGGAAAAGAGAATAAATGAAGGATTGGATATAGTTTTCACATGAACATTAAATTCACACTCAATAACATAAAGGAATAAAGATTAAATAATTTGGGTGGATGGGTTACATGCTAAAACCACAGACTATAAAAAACACAATAAATAAACAGGATTACACTGGGGTAAAAATCTGAACAGCCAAGGAAACAATCAACAAAATGAAAAGGCGACTCATGATTTGGGAAAAATACTTGCAACACATATCTGATAAGGAGTTAATATCCAAAATTTATTAGGAACTCATATAATTCAATAGCAGGAAAGCAACTTAATGAAAAAAAATAGGCAAAGCACCTGAATAGACATTTCTCCACAAAAGACATAAAACGGCCAGCAGATATGTGAAAAGGTGTTCAACATCACTGATTATCAGGGAAAATGCAAATTAAAACCACTATGAGATATCACTTCACACCAGTTAGCATGGCTATTATCAAAATGACAAGTGACAAGTATTGGAGAGAGTGTTAAGAAAAAGGAACCCTTGTACACTGTTAGAACGTAAATTGGTGTAGTACTTATGGAAAACATTATGGAGGTTCTTAAAGGACTTAAAATAGAATTACCACATGACCCAATAATCTCTCTTCTGAGTATTTACCCAAAGGAAATGAAATCACCACCTTGTAAAGATATCTGCATTTCCATGTTCATTGCTTATTCACAATAGCCAAGATATGGAAACAACTTAAAGGTCCAGTAACAGATGAATGGATAAAGAAACTAAAACTGTGATGCATATGTATGTATCAACCTTAAAATAGAAGTAGATCCTACTATTCGGCACAACATGGATAAACCTAGGGGACATTAGACTATGTGAAATAAGCCAGGCATAGAAAGAAAAATATTGTATAATCTCACTTATATGTGCAATATAAAAAATAAAAATATGGTAAAATAATAAACTGCGCAGAATATGAGTTAAAACAAGCAGGTATAGGAGACTATCATGGACATAGCACTCTTAGAGGCAATTTATGTGTTGAAAGGAAACATACTGGGGTAATAGTTTGCATATATCATGGATAATGTGTAATATGTTTACAATGGAACAGTGTTCAAAAATCACAACAAAAATTATAGTTGATAGAAAATTACAGAAGTGATTTTTTAAAAAAATAGGGTAGAGTGAGCATATAACAAATCTTAGAAATTTTATTTTCATAAATGAAAGCACACAAAAATCCATTTTCTGATTTTGACCATTATTGAGCCTAAGTCAATATAAGAACCATTTGGCCTTGCAAATCTATATTTGCAACATTGATTTTTATTCTGAGCAGACATTCTGTAATACCCCAACATTACAACACTTAATATCATATCAGAAGGGTATCTCTGAGTTTCAGTATTTTTTTTTTTTTGTGACAATTTTACTTGTCCTTTCAGTAGTAAATACCTCATGGTTTTCTTTTATATAAATACATAGCTAGCTTTCAGCATAGCACAAGGATTTGCATAAGAATGAGCTCTTGTACAATCTTTGCAAAGGGTTAAATTCTTTATGTTTCCTGAGTTTAAGCTTTTTGCAGAGGCATCTGCATATAGAAAAAGCAGGAATGAATGTTGCAGAAATTACATATATAGACTCACACACACAGACATATATATCACAAATACACAAAGGAATACACAGATATACATTTCATTAAGGAAAGGATATTATCTATTTTATTCACCTCTCATTCCTCAACCATGAAGCACAGTAGCAAGAACAAAGTAGGAATTTATTAGTATTTACTAAATGAATAAATCAATAAAATAAAATGAGGAAAATGTTATGTTTAGATAGAAAAAATAAATAATACTTATATTGTTCTGTCTCAGTGAAGTAGGTCTGTCAGGGTATGATATATTTTGCACAGGGAAAACATTGAGCAATAAAATGGAGTCCCTGCTTTAAAGTTATTCATAGCTTACATAAGGAGACACGCATCCACTGAATTTGTTCAATACATTTTGGTGAGTGTAAAATGTAGATAAATACATTTTCAGGGGTAGTAATGCGAAAAATAATGTTAGTTTTCAAATCTGCTTTCCTATGAGGGACAACTATCATGTGTGAAATAATACTAATTTATTAGAAATGATGGTTGACATTATAGTACCCTAACTAAGTACCCCTTCAGGAATGAAGGATTTCCCTCAGCTGCTGGAATTGTTTCTAGAAGACAGTTTAGGGATGGCCTTGGCTGATGAAAACAGCTTTATTCAATGATGCACTTCTTTCCAGGCACAACCCATAACCACCAACTGATGAAGTAAGGGTACATAGCCCTAGTACTCTTTCTCCACATGGAGAAAATTCTAAATGTCTGTTCTAGTTTTAGACATCCCCATGTACCAGCTACTGCTTTATTTAGAATTATAACATCACACACGTTATGGAAGCACACACCCCTTTCCTCCTCCCCTCACCTGCCTGCCCACCACCTGTTAAAAATTTTTTTTTTATTTTTTTTTAACATTTTGGTTACATTGTATATCTTTGCCTCTCCCTAAGAAGGGTTAGAGGTATGCCCTCCCCCTCCAAAATGCTCATCTCATCCCTAACCAGGGGATTGGACATATCGGGGGGAGGGAGGGGGCAGGGGCAATATTTGTAACCCTAACAATATTTGTACTTCCATAATATGATGAAATAAAAAAAAATAAATAAATAAATTAAATTTAAAAAATAAAATAAAAATAAAGTGGAAAGGTGAAAAAAAAAAAAAAAGAATTATAACAAAGCTCAACTACTCTCTCTTCTCAATAGTGCTTTTGTCACCTCCTCTTAACAGTTATTCCTAAAAGCATCTCCTGAGAATATTCCCATCTCAATCTCACAGTCCACTCCCCAGAGAACTCAACAAGCAATGGTTGGAGCCAGGAGCAGTTTGACAAAATAGATTCTAACATGGGATTTTGACCTTGGTAACCCATTACATGGCTGGCAATGATGATCACACCACAGGTTATAGGTGGAGAATAGAAAGCCCCTGATCAATGATAATCATTGAATTAATCAGTTATACAATTTAAATTGTGTATTATATTTCAGATGTTATCGGAATTCTGACTAAAAACACATCAGCTTTTTAAAAGAGATTAATATTTGGCCCCTTACTCTTAGTTTTCTTTCACCAGGTTATGTCAATTCTGATTTCTTAATGTCTCACAATTCATTCCCTTTCCTCCATCCCACTCCTTTAACTTAATTTTAGCCTGCATCATCACTTATTTCAATTGCTGCAAGAGCCTCCTGAAAGGTATTGGTTCTTGCTTCTTTGTAAAACGTACTCCAGAGTGATCTTTTTAAAATGCAAATAAGATTAGAACATGTTCTAGCATAAATTTTTAAGGGATTCTAATTGTCTTCAGCATTAAATCTAAAGCATTTGACATGGCATAACAATTTATTGTTACCTGGACCTTTAACTTTCCAATCTGCATTCTCCTATATTTTTTTTATCATTTCTCCCCATTCTTAGTCAACTTCAACTATTTTCTATGTCCAAAACATACCTAGCTCTTTCATTTTCTGTGACTTTCACATGACATTTCTTTTACATAGAAGGTCCTTTCTCTCCAATTACCCACCTTTGTTTCTAACTCATCAAATATCATCTCATCTGAGTATCTTTCTTGACTCATCACTCTCAAATCTTCAAACCTCCAACAAAATATTCTTGATACGTATATCTATAATGAGAAATAGCAAACACTAGTCTTACTGTCTATTTGTGAGTCTCAATTCTAAAATATAGATTCCTTTTGACTGTGAAATATTTGTTTTAAATCCTTATTCCCAGTGACTTGTGTGTGCCAGGCACATACTAGGTGCTTGAGAATTGAATGAAGAATAAATGAAGACAGATTAACATAGGGAAAAATGGCTTCCCAGTGATCTTAAATTACCTTTTTTATCAGCATCTTTTCTGTGGTCCCTTGCAATATTATGCAAATTACTTTCTGAGTGTGCAATTACAAGCACAATAGCTATCCCAAAAAGAGTTACTTTTTATTGGAACATTAAAGATTACTGCCTCGCAGAATAGGATTTTGGGTAATTTGGCAGTATACAGAGATTGCCAGTTGTGGATGACTCTCTTTCCTGCTGAAATCGGCACTCCTTTGATAACCTTGCTTTCTAAACATATTACTAGGCTCATCAGGTTTCATATATAGCACCTAAGCTGATATAATAGTACCATGAAAATCTGCCATGTGTGGCTTTCTAACCTGATTGTCATTTGTATTGAAGAGGCAAGTAAACGGCGCAAATATATAAAGCATTGTTCATATATAGCACTCTCTTATAATGATACACAATTGAAAGATGTACAATTGGATTTTATGGCACTAAGATTTTGATTTATATTATCTGTAGAAAATACAAGAGAAAAAAAAACTAGATGGGCAATAAAAATAGGACAACACCCTATCAAATAAATCTTAGCAATACATATTCAAACTGTCATATGCCAAGACATAAAATACATAAAAGACAATATCATCACAAAAGTAATGGCTCATTGGCATGCATGTTTGCTAAGAAAAGAACCTGTCTACTATGCTTTGCTTACAGGGTCAAACTAGCTATGGAATAATGCTAACACCATTCAATGCAAGTTAAATTGTTGTTTAAAATAAAGAAGAATAAATGAATCCAAAAGCTTTCCAGATTCACTGTATTATCACTAATATTCTTACAGTCCCTCAGATATTTCTTGCTGTTTTGAGAGTGCAAATGCATGGAGATTGCCAGTTCAGCAACAAAAACCTACTGTGATATATTCCATTTTGTTTGACTCTTGTATATATTATATCTCACAGTACTTTAAGAATCACGATAAATATTTATATGTTTGCCTACCAGTAACAACCTTCAAATAAACACCCTTTTCCTTAGAAGGGTAAATAGGTGTGCAATAAAATATGCAGTAGACATTTCTACCTGTTTTTTGAAACCCTGGCAGTCAAGACAAGCATAGAGCTATTTTGGTACCATTTTAGAATTGTATAACTCTGCATATACCAGGAACTAGGAATTATAATCAAAGCCCATTTAAGAGGAAACTTGGCTCTCTCAGCCTTCTGTCATAGGTACACTCAACTTACCTCCACTTCTAGAGTGTGGGCATGTTTGTCCACACTTATGTTTATCTTCACTCTGAACCTATTCATATGTTATTTATCTTCTTTATAGCACCCATCACTACCTTTTGCATTGCATGATAATGTTTATGTAAGTATTTACTGAAAAGATACTAATCGGTAGAGCACATGAACTTCCAGACCCAGGGAAGCAATCATAAGACAGTTTTCAGTTTGATCTATTTAGCATAAGATCCCAGTGATTCTTCTCAATATTTCTTTGTCCCTCCTTTCACCTTTCCTCTCTACACATTTTTTTCTTTCTTTTTTCTTTTTTTTTTTTTTTTTGGATTTACTCAATGCCTTCCAGCAGCTCCTTTCCAGAATCCTTTTGCTGGCTTATACTCTATGCTTGCTCTTGTTTTAGTATTCCAGACTCTACTAGAAAATGAATTCCATAAAATCTGAGTAACTTTGTAGTATTTTTCACTTCTGTATCACTCATAAGGCAATAATTCTATGCAACAATAGATGTTCAATAAATAATTGTTAAAAAATAAGTCAGTGAATGATCAAGGTGAATCTCAAGTCTTTTCTTCTATGGAGCCCTCCCTACCTAGCCCATGCAGTGACTTGAGATACTATCTATGTAGTAATGATTTTTTCGACTTTGGGCCTTTATTCACTTATATATTTTAGCTGTTACAATATATCCTTTAAACACTAAAGAATAGTGCAGGATTTGTATTATGGATATTCTTACTGTAGTATGAATATTCACAAATTATTTCCTCTTCCTTAATTTTTGTGATATGGATTCTATGTTCCCTACCCCCAAAGTTGTTCTTCCCACCTACTTTTTACAAAAATTCAGTCTCCATTTTAGATTCTGAGGTTATATGCATCTCTGTGAGAATTTGTCTTTGCTTATCCCTTGCATTTCACATAATTATCACCCAGTGATTTGGATGAGAATCTCAAATTAAGTCTCATGGAACATATACCATTGATATCTAGCACCTTTCATTTTCCTTGCTGCAATGACTTATCCAACCTAGGACAAAAAAAGAACAAAATGACATGAAACAATACAAAACAAAAACCAATAACCTATCTGCTGTAGATTCAAGTCACCTTACTTTACTGACACACACAGTGTCCTATAATAAAATTCAAAATTTTCCCTGACAGACCTTTTATTTTTCCGTCAAACCTGCTTCTTTCTGTCCTCTGTTTTGTTAAATGTTTTAACTGTAAAGATGCAGAATTGTATGTCACCTAGTCAGATTTTATGGCAGGGAAATTTTTATTTTATCATCTGAATAAAGGGAAAGAATGGCATGGGACAGTGGAAATAAGTTAACAACTTATGAATATCAACAATGCAATGCAAACATCCAGACTGCCCAAATCATACCCCTTTGAATCATAACAATGGTCAAACATAAGAAAAAAAATTGCCCTATGGATTAGGTAAAGGTATGAGATATGGCAAGTTTTAAAAAATGAGAAAAATAATGCTTTTGTATATGAAGGACATTCAAATCATTGATCCCCCATATACATATAAATACATGCTATTGTATTATAATTGCTTTCACCTAAATTCAAACATTAGATTGAAATAGATTTTCACTTAGCAATAGATCACCTATCATCAATCTGTGTGTATTTCATGGGATTGCATATTATATATATTATGTATATAGTACATTTTATAAATGTTTGGGAATGGAGTGGACAGAAAGCCTGGGGTTTCTCCAGCAATATCCAGGCATAGGCCTGCAGGCAGATGGCTGAAGAGGGGAAGATCAGGGGGTCTGTGAGGGGAACAAGGGTGCGGGTTGGTAGGTCAGGCATCATGTTTCTCTGAAAACAGTGTGCCTGGCTTCCTTACTCAGTCAATGCCTCTCTCTGAGACTCAGTTCAGTCTTACCTGTAAAATGGGCATGATTAGTCCTCCCTCAGAGTTTCATTTATAGGATTGCATATCATTAAGTTTTTTCTTTATTAATCATATTTAAGGGTTTCTGTCAGAGTTTAATATGCTATGCTTAAGCCACAATGACTTTGTTTTAGTCCCTCAAATGTTCCTTGCCCATATCTTTGTACATATAACTTCCTTTATATGGAAAATTCTTCTCTTCCCTGCATATCTCCACTTTCACATTTTAGATGAAATGTTACTTTCTTAGGGGATATTTCTTCCATTTCACAGACCAGATTTTATCTCTTTAGTTTTTTCATCCTTAATCCTAACTCCTATCACACTTCCATTTATCTTTGAAAAGTTAGCCTAAATGAAACTAATTCTAAGGCATTCACCTTAGAATACCTTAATATAAACACTCTACCATCATGCTATCATAGCATCCTACAATTATTTTCATACTTCTTTCACCTCTTGTATCTAAACTTCTGTGTAAATATTTAATTTTGTTTCTTACTAATCTGTAATCTCTATGACATCATGTATTGGATCTATTTTTCTGGTCATTTTATTTTCAGTGCCTAGTACAGTTCCTGACATATTGAAGGTGCTCAATAGCATATAACGAAAGAATGAATGAATGAATAGCTGCAAAGAGCATCATTGAAAATCTACTTTTGTTTCCATTTAAAGGATTCACTCAACATATATTCCTAGATATAGAATTGCTTTCAAAAAGAGTTTGTGCATTTAAATTTTAATAGAAAGTGCCAAATTTCCTAAATAATTATATGTTATTCCATTATTGCTATGCCTATTGCTAGTTGACAGGGAATGATATTATATACAGGAGATATACCAAGCTCAGACCAAGTATTCTTTTAAGATAATCATTTCAAAGGGCTTAAAGGATCACTGAAGCCAATGTATGAATTCATAAGGCTCAGTAGCACATAGGGTTAGTGTCGAGTGTATTGGACAGCATACTTAATTCTA
Organism: Mirza zaza; assembly: GCA_008750895.1. Classification (NCBI taxonomy): domain Eukaryota; kingdom Metazoa; phylum Chordata; class Mammalia; order Primates; family Cheirogaleidae; genus Mirza; species Mirza zaza. The sequence continues at coordinate 30,285 of VSMD01063212.1, read as the reverse complement.
CACAATACTTGAATGGTTAATGCAGCAAGACTGGATGGAAAAAAAATAAGAACTGTGCCTATTTCTTTTTGGTAAAAAGGAAACTTTCATTGTGCTAATGAGTTAAGTAGCCCAGATTAAAAAACATAAAAATAGGCAAAGAATACAGTGCCTAAAATATTGAATGGCTGCCTTAAAGTAATTATCCAAGTAAAACTCATGTAAGAATGTAAAAATATAGATTGATGAAAAAAAGAATAACATTCCTTTAAGGAAGTGGTTTTTAGAGTTGGAAGAATTTTGGAATCACATGGAGAGCTTTTCAAACTTTCAATGCCAAGTCTGCAGATCAGGTCAATTTAATCAGTATCTCTCAGGATGGGACATAGGCATTAGTATTTTTCTCCTAGATATTCCACTGCGCAGCCAGCCAAAGCTAAGGACTAATATTATAGCAGTTGACAATTCTAGGAGAAAATGGTTAGAATCACGTATGGTTCAAAAGCAAACAGTCCTTCTTTTGAATTATACAGCACCAGTTATCTTTCCAAAACACACATTAATTATGAGACTCTGAAAAAAAAAGTTAACTGGGGCCAAAACCAAAAGTTAACTGGTGTTCCATTTATTAGAATACATTCCAAGGCCTTTTACAAAACCTTTGTTCACATCTAACTTTCCAATACTTAATGCAGTGCACCCTGGACTCTAGAGATCAACTAAACTCAGTTTAGAAAATTGACACGATTATATTTTTGCTTCAAAGTAATTAGAAAATGGTACGCAAATTGAATCTCCAAGAGGAGAAAGGATGCATGAAGATCTACTGCAGGAGTGATGAGATGAAAGCAAGGGAATTGAGTTTATAAAAGTTGCAGTAAAAAAGAGAAAAATAGATTTACAAATGTTAGGATTTTTTAATAAACTTTAACAATTCATATTTTTAAAAATGTAACAACTCTTAACATGTCCTCTTGACATCTAAACTATTTTGTTTTTTATATTGATATTTATGAGAGAGGAGATTCATTCCTTTGTACTCTCTGTTGTCCATGCTGAAGAGGGGGACAATATGAGGGACAAGTCAGAGATGACTCCAAAATTTCTAGTTTGGTTGATGCAGCAAAGAATGATGCCATAGACAAGAAAGGGACTTAGGAGGATGAAGAGGAAAGCATAATTGCCCTGGCCTTTTAAAAGTTTGTAAGTTTGCCTTCAAGGCATCCATGAGAAAATAAAATGTATGAGATAGATTGGACATGTAAATATAAATTAATCTATGTCACATAATCTGCTAGTTAAGATATTTTCCCATTTTAAACCTTTGTCAATTTGTTTTATTTTTTTCCCAAATGACATGTAAATTTCTTAAGCATTTACAATTGCTCTGAAGAGGAATCATACTTGAATAAACTTAGCAATTGCTTTTGAATGAACAAATAAATTGTTGGACATAGAAAATGATGAACTATTGTTCCCTGTGATTCTTCTAAGAAAAAGATCTGGGCCCCATATTAACATCACAACTAGAACTTGAAATCTAAAAGAAATAATATACAAAGCAAGGAGTGTAGTTTACATATAGAAAGCAGAGTCACTTTTAAGAAACTGAACGGGCTTTAGGCTCGGACTCTGTTCTTTAATGGTCTGGTTCCTCTGGGCAAGAAATGTCACAACTCTTTCTTCTACACAATGATTATATCTCATTGCGGCTTCTTTAATTTACTCAGGAGAGATAGAAGTGGAATATGTCAGCAGCTTCATCCTAAAAAAATCCCTTCCTCAGGTCAGAGACCCAGGAAGCAAAGCCCAGCTCAGTGAAATCCAAAGTCTATGGGGCATGTCCACTTTTAGTAATAGTAGCACAGATGAAGTGCAGGCAAGTCCCCCACAAGCAAAATACTGAATACTCCCCTTACCTAGGTTTTGCTTTCCCTGGTTTCTGTTGCCTCTCATCAACAGTGGTCTAAAACATTAAATGGAAAATTCCAGAAATAAACAATTGATAAGTTTTAAATTGTACACCATTCTGGAGCATTGTGATTAAGTCTCCTGCTGTCTTGTTCTGTTCATCCAGGACGTGAACCATGCCATTATCTATTGTATCCACGCTGTTCATGCTACCTGCCCAAGCCATTTAGTAGTTGTCTAGATCATCAGATCAGATCGACTTTTGCCGCATCACAGTGCTTGTGTTCAAGGGCAGTAGTAGCCTAATACTGTGATACAATGGCTGCACCTCAATTCAAGTTATCACATACACATTTTATCATCTCACATCATCACAAGAATGGTTAAGTTTAGTACAATAATATATTTTAAGAGAGAGAGAGAGACCACATTCACCTAATTTTTATTTACAATATATTGTTATAATTGTTTTATTAGTTAGTGTTAATCTTTCATTTTGCCTAACTTATACACTAATTTGATCATAGGTATGTATATGTAGGAAAAACACAGTGTATGTCAGTACTATCTGCAGTTTCAGGAATCCTCTGGGGGTCTTGGAACGTATCCTCCACAGATACTGGGAGACTACCATACTTAAGGCTTAACACACAGACTTTGGTGAAACTGAACCAGAGTGAATTACAAAGGAAGTGTGCATGTGTTCCTGAAATGGAGTTAGAGAAGTGCCTCCTCCTTCTCCATCATTTGAAGTGATCATTTAAGGCGATAACTCTAACAAAACATTTTAGATGACAATTAATAAGTCTGGGACACACTATTTATAAGAGAATCCACAGCATGAGGAAAGAGTGATACCATAAAAAAGGAGAGAACATGAAAAATCTATTATATAATTCCTACTTCAAAGTCAGGATTGGTCAGTAGATCAGTTTGCTTGGCCTGCCAAAGTACCACGGGCTAATTGGCACAAACAACAGAAATTTATTTTCTCACAGTTCTGGAGGCCAGAAGTCCAAGATCAAGGTGCTGGCAGAATTGATTTCTGGAGAGGCCTTTTTCCTTGTCCAACAGAGGGTTATCTTCTCATTATGTCCTCACATGGCCTTTTTTCTGTCTGCATACACTTAAGGTGTCTCTTCCTCTTCTTATAAGGACCCTAGTTATATTGGATTAGAGACCCACCCTTATTACCTCATTCTACCTTAATTACCTTTTTAAAGAACCATTCTCCAAATATAGTCACATTGGAAGGTACTTAGCACTATGGCTTCAGCATATGAATTGGTGATGGGAGGGGCATCTGGGAGTGCAGCACAATTCAGCAAATAATTGTCAGAGAACTGGTTTATAACTGAGGTTGTTAATACAGGTCCAGGGTGAAATGCACTGGGGAAAAAAGTGACAAATAACAGAAAAAAAGAAAATGAGGTGAGGCAGGCTTGTTGAAGAGCCATAGCTTAGTTCAATTTAGGGTTAGAAAAAAGTGATCCCTGGATGCCTTGGAGATAGTCATGAGAATATTCATGAGATATAAGTAAAGACATTAATAAGCTATGGAAAGCCTTAAAACTGCACTCAGACTTTTGAAAAAATATATGTATACACTCTAATGTTTTCATATACTTAAAAATAAATATAAATATCAAGACTATAAAACAAGTTAGTAATAAAACTATACTGACTACATAAACTCAGTATCTCTATTATAGAAAAATGTAAAAATAATGCAGAAAAATTATTGTTTCTCTTTCAAAAAATGAACACTTAGAAAACAATATAATCTATAATCTTGAAGAAAGAGTCCCAACTTTAGTTAATTCCAAAAGTACATGTAAATGTGAAAGTGTGACAAATTTGTTTACATTAAAATCCAAAGGCCTATTGTTTCCCCCTTGTTATTAATGGACTAAAGAAGTTTCTGTACATTTTAAATAAGAACCTAGGCAAGCAGTGATGGATTTTTAAAAGTCTTCTCCAAGCAGTGACAGAGTTTGACATATAAAACCTATTTGTCTTCATTATCTGTAAGCAGTAAGAATAAAAATTCAATTTAGACAAATATGTTCAACTCACCAACAGATATATGTTTAGAGGCAGTGTGTGCTTTCATGAATTTAGAATTAAAATAAGTTGCTTAATAATAAAGTAAGTCTTTTTCCAAGGAAGCCTGAGGCAACATAACCTATTTTCTGATCATCTTCTCACTCACTTCTCTCTAAACTGGAGATAGTAACTCTTTCTCTTTTTAAGTAAATGAGAATATGTGGTTATTTTCCTTTATAATCTTCTTAGATGATACTAATAAACATATCGTTTTATATAAATTAACCTATATTTATTAATGGATTTTTCTAACTAACTCTAAGTTATAGACTTTGAATATTTTAATTGAGCCAAATATTGTGGGTTTGTAAACATTAAAATTCCTTAGCAAATAACAGGAGCAGAACACAAGCTAACTGAAAATAAATATGGAAAATTTGTTTTCAAAATTACTGTGAACTTAATTGTTCTAAGATAATGTTGGAAGATAAATGTTAGTGAAGTGGAGAATATTTTACACAATTTAATATGAATCTGTGCATAATGTAAAAAGCCCTCAATTAGATTTATAAACATTGAAATTGGAGTATGGTGTGTCAAGATCTTGTGGAAGTTCCAGGAATTTATTTCTCTTATTATATCTTCCATTTCATGACTATTCCAAAGAAGTGGAATAAAAAAGGAAAAGGTGTGGGATGTGTAGAAGAGAAGTAGCAAGAGAAGGGGACAAAGATGAAAAAAAAAGTAAAAAACAGAAAATACCAAGAAGGAGGAAATGTAGAAACATGGACAACTAGTAGCAGAATACAGGAGATAAAGTGGGAAAAGGGGGGAGAATAAGAAAAAGAAAAGAAAGATGATAAGAGAAGATCATTTTAATGGGAAAAGAGGTATAATAGGTAGAGGAGACAAGGTTAAAAAGTGTGAAAAGTGTTAAGAAGTGTGGAAAAAGGAGAGAGAAAGGAAAAATAGGTGAGAAAAGAAGATGTAAAGAAGAAAGAAGGAGAAAGAAAAAGGAAGTAAAAACAAAAGTTTGAAGAAGATGGAAGACTGTTGTGATTTCTGGAGTATTTTCTACTTCGAGTCACTATTCCAAATCTATATCTATCCCTAGTTTAAATAAATATTTACAACAAATCTATGAAATATGATTTAATAACTCCAGAGTATAGATGACATAAAAAAAAATAGAAAGGAAAGAAAGACATTAGTATATTGCATAGTTAATTTGATACAATGTCACCCATATTGTAATTTATTTAGGATGGGCAATTTGTTTTGGATTTTTTGCATATCAAAATTTCATACTTGAAATGTGCTTCTGCATAGCTTTTTATGGCTGAAAGCTTATAACAAATAATACCTATTTTAAAAAATCTATTTAAAAAATGTAAAAGGAGAAATTTTTAAAAACACTCAATATTAAACTATTGAGAGATTTCATTGAGAGATAATAGAATTACAATAGTTTAGGATAAAAAAAATCAAGGGGGGAGCTGATTAGAGACATCACTTGCCAGACCGTCCCAGAGGGAAGGAAGAGTTTGTGATAAAGGAGAGGGGGAATGTGGATGCAGCACAGGTGCAGGTCAGAGAGAGAAGTGCCAGAGCCTGCCAGGGATCTCACAGAGGAAAATTGTGAAGCAGAGAAGGAAGAGGAGAGAGCAAAAATGATACTGGTGAGGATCAAACCCAGAGAGGCTGGGAACCCAGTGAAGGGGTAAGGGAGGATCCCCTTCTCCCTCCCACACTCCTTCAGTGATCAGTAAGCTACCAAGTTATCTGGAAGCTTTTCCACCCCCATGAGCCCTAGCACTGAGGCAGCCACGGTGCTTTTAATTTTTTTCAGTTAATTCCCAACACCCTATTGAATTTTAAGCAAATGTCACTGAATTTGGTTTATCAGTAAAAGTCAAAATGACAGGAATGTGAAATTATATTCAAGCTTACTTTAGAGTTACAGTGCAACCCAACTTTGTCTTTAAATATCATAATTAAAATTTTGGTTTTATGCTTTCACAGGAACTTATTTTCATCTGTGGCAGAAACACACATCTTGAAAAATGTATCATCACTTATAATTACCTTGGAAAGGTACTAAATGTTTATTATGACGCCATCATTAACATTACTATTAAGATGTAGACTGTGAAGAAAAGTTCATTTTTTAACATTTTGAGAATACTTCTTTATTTTCATTCCTGTCATCAACATTTTTATTTCTATTATTATTTTGTTTACTTCAGAATATTATGGGGGTCCAAATGTTTTGGCTACATGGATTGCTTTTGTGCTGCTTGAGTCAAAGTTATAAGTGTGCCCACCACATATATATTGTACCTTGTACCCTTTAGGCATGATTTCACACATCTCCCCTCACCTGCATTATTTCCTTTGAGTTTTACTTCCACCTGAGCTCATGAGTGCTGATGGGTTAGTTCCAATTTAATAGTAAGTACAGGTGGTGTTTGTTTTTCCATTCTTGTGATACTTCAATTAGGAGGAGGGTTTCCAGTTTCATCTGGATTGTTGCAAAAGATATGAATTTATTTTTTATGGCTGAGTAGTACTCCATGGTATACATATACCACATTTTATTAATCCATTCATGAATTAATGGGCACTTGGGTCAATTCCACATCTTTGTGATTGTGTATTGTGCTGCAGTAAACATTTGAGTGCAAGCGTCTTTTTGATAAAATGACTTTTTTTCCTTTGAGCAAATAACCAGTAGTGGGATTGTTGGATCCATAAAGTTTGCACTAGTTTGCAGTCCCACCAACATTGTATAAGTGTTCCTTTCTCTCTGCATCGATGCCAGCATCTATTATTTTGGGACTTTTTGATAAAAGCCATTATCGCTATTGTTACGTGATATCTCATTATGGTTTTGATTTGTATTTCTCCAATGATTAGTGATGTTGAGCACTTTTTCATATGTTTATTGGACATTAGTCTATCTTCATTTGAAGAGCTTCTGTTCATATCTTTTGCCCATGTTTTAATGGGATTGTTTGATTGTTTCCTTGCTGATTTGCTTGAGTTCCTTGGAGATTGTGGTTATCAGCCTTTTATTGGATGTATGGCACGCAAATATTTTCTCCCATTCTGTAGTTGTGTAATTGCTCTGTTGATTGTTTCCTTGGCTGTGCAGAAGCTTTTTAATTTAATCAAGTTCTATTTATTCATTTATTAGTGCTGTGATTGCCCTTGGGATTTTCTCCATAAATTCTTTCCCAAGATTGATCTCTACAAGAGTTTTTCCAACATTTTCTTCCAGAATTCTTATGGATTTCATGTCTTACATTTAAATCTGTTATCTATTTTGAATTAATTTTTGTGAGTGGTGAGAGATATGGATCATGTTTCAAACTTATACATGTCATTATCCGATTTTCCCAGCACCATTTATTAAATTGGGATCTTTTCCTCAGTGTATATCACTGTCTTCTTTGTCAAAGATCAGATGGCAATATGTGGATGGTTTTATTTCTGTGTTCTCTGTTCTGTTCCTTTGGTCTATGTCTCTATTTTTGTGCCGGTTATATGCTGTTTTGGTTACTATAGCCTTGTAGTATAGCTTGAAGTCTGGTAAATTGATGCCTCTCAATTTGTTCTTTTTGCTTATGTTTGTTTTGTCTATGTGGGGTCTTCTCTGGTTCCATATGAAATTGGAAGCATTCCTGCTTATAACTGGAACCAGAGAAGTTTGCCCACTATCACCACTTGTATTCAACATAGTGCTGGAACTCCTAGCCAGAGCAATCAGGCAAGAGAAGGATATCAAGGGAATCTAAATGGGGCAGAAGTGGTCAAATTATCACTCTTTGCTGATGATATGATCTTATATCTGGAAAACCCCAAAGATTCTGCCAAGAGACTGGAATTGATAAATAAATTCAGCAGTCTTAGGCTACTAAATCAATGATACATAAATCAGTAGCATTCCTATATACCAACAGTCAATCTGAGAATCAAATCAAAGACTCAATACCTTTCACAATAGCTACAAAGAAAATAAAATACTTAGGAATATATTTAACCAAGGAGTTGAAAGTTCTCTACAAAGAGAACTATGAATCAATGAGGATGAAAATTGCAAATGATGTAAAGAAATGGAAAAAAATATCATTCTAATGAATCAGCAGAATCAACATTGTTGAACAGTATTTTTAAATAAAATAAATAAAAGAGCCATTTTCTAAGTGAATAATTTTGAAGAGTATATGTCACTTTAGTATACTATAGACATTAATGATTGTCATAGTGAATAGCATAGTAGTAAATATTTAACTGGCTCTCAGAAATTAAAAAAAGCCCTGAGTTTAATCTAATTTCCATAAATACTCTCATCATGGCATATTTCAAGCTACGACTTGGCATCCCTGGAAACAGAGTTGGAAAGAGTTGTGCACAATTGGATCCAATGAGCTGGTGTGAGCCGGCTCCCATGCATCGCTGATTATATTTCAATAATCTTTGGAAGACACAGTATAAATTATATGCATTAGAGGTTAAGTAAATTTTCATTAAATTAAGCAAAATATGGTGATTTTATAATTGTACTATATAGTTACAAGTGTAGATTTTTAATTGGCAAATTTCTTATGCAGAAGATAAAATTTATCAATTCACATTTAATTTCTTGATGGTTACCTAGATGGGATCAAATGTCCATCTAACAAAAAAACATTTATATCATCTAGTGATTTTGTTCTTTCTAACTACAAAATAATTTCAGGAACTTTAGTAAAATGAAGAAAATTAAAAAAAAATAATATGATGACAAAAACAGAAGTCTCAGGCTAAGACAAAGGAGAAATAAAACTTGGGATAAGAAAGTCATTGCCATCGGTTACTTTCTTAGTTTGCAAAAACAAGCAACAACAACAATAAAAATGTACTGCTTATTCATCTTTTGTAAAGGAAAGTATCATTTTCCCCCAGTTCAGAAATATAACTTTTCCTTATGATCTCATTCAAGGTAATTTTCCTTAGAAAAATCTTAGGTAAGTGTCATCTGTCAATTAAATATTACCAGATAAACATTTGTTCATATGTGCTTTCAATTATATCTTGCATTATATGTTATAGAAATGTTTTTCATACAATATTTATTGTTGTAGTCCTAAAACTTGCTAATCATCAAAAAAAGCACATCTCTTTCCCTCAATGAGAAAACAGTAAATGATACAGAGATGAAAATAATTTGTTTTTATATTTCTAAAAAGAGATTTTTTGTTGTTATCAGTATTTCTAACGATAAGTACCTTTGAAAAATTTGAAAAGTGTTTTTTCCAAGTTCTTCCTCTGTCCTCTGAGATCAAGCATTCAGAGTACAGCAGTGAGAAGTTTATGGAATCCTGTGAAAACCATTCAGTCGAGTAATGTGTACCAAATAATAAGATTTGGAACAACTTGGAGAAACGTGATGTCAAGACAGAGTTGACTCCATAGAACACTATGAATTACAGTAATCAATTTTTGTCTTCAGCCATCTACTTTTATTTCTTTCATTCCCCTTTGACTCTCTCCTCCTCATACCATGAAACTCTTTCTTTCTCCTATATACTACTAAAATATTGCCTGAGCATTCTGATCTCCAGTCAAATGAATTTTTTTCCCAGAGCTTTTTAGTGCTTTAGTGTTGGTCATGGGGGGGATCAGAATATGCTAGAAAGAGCGCTAAAATTAGAGGTCATTCTGTGCAGTGTGTGCATATTTGGGGAGACATTAAAAAATGAAAATGCACACAAAGCATTTAAAAGTTACAGAAAAACCTTGATAAAGAATTGAACAGGCCGGGCGTGGTGGCTCAAGCCTGTAATCCTAGCTCTCTGGGAGGCCGAGGTGGGCGGATCGTTTGAGCTCAGGAGTTCGAGACCAGCCTGAGCAAGAGTGAGACCCCATCTCTACTATAAATAGAAAGAAATTAATTGACCAACTAATATATATAGAAAACAAAATTAGCCAGGCATGGTGGCACATGCCTGTAGTCCCAGCTACTTGGGAGGCTGAGGCAGCAGGATTGCTTGAGCCCAGGAGTTTGAGGTTGCTGTGAGCTAGGCTGACACCACGGCACTCACTCTAGCCTGGGCAATAAAGTGAGACTCTGTCTCAAAAAAAAATAAATTAATTAATTAAAAAAAAAAAGAATTGAGCAAACTCTGTAATGCTAGGTATAAGGGTAGGAAGAGAGCATACCTATTTTGTGGGGTAGTGCATAGCAACATCTACATGCATCTGCTATAGACCCTTAACCACAACACAGTGGTGTTGGAACATGGTGACACAGAATCCAGGAGCATAGTACCATGCAATGCAGGTTGGCAGAAAGTCATTCACTTCAAAGAATTCTGTCAATATACATATATAAGGCTCCAGGCCACCTCAGTAAGTCCAAAGAATTTTGATTATTTGGAAGAATAGTAGGAAGAAAATGGCAAAGCTCCAATTCAAAGCAACCAGAATGTTGGGGAGCTTATCTAGGTATGGATAAAGACCAAAACTTAACTAATTAACCAATCATTGAATCAATTAATTTAGAAATTTAAAAATCAATTTCAGGGATTAAGAGACAGAGTCACTAAGAAGAGGAATTTAGTGCTGATCTTTACAGTATAGACTGAAAGCTACCTGACAGGATTGTAAGATATAGGAAACTCATTTAAATTTAAATTTATGATAAAAATTAAATAATTACAATATTTGGGACATATTTATACTTAAAAATTCACTGATCATCTTATTCAAATTTAACTATGTTCTGAATTATTTGTGAAATTCAGCAATCGTAATTTAATGATACCTGCGTGTAAGATGTTAGCCTTGTATACCTGGCTTGAATATGCAAGAGATACAACTTTACAATCTACCAAGATTTGGGATTTTACTTTGACTGCTCTTGGGATATGTCTGTCATAAGAGAAAAAAGGTATATTAACATTTTTTGATACAGGGGCTCACTCTGTTTCTCAGGCTAGAATACATTAGCAAGCATAGCTCACAGCAACCTCAAACTCCTGGGCTCAAGTGATCCTCCCACCTCAGTGTCCCACTTAGCTGGAAATACAGGCATGTACCACCATGTTTGGCTAATTTTTAATGTTTATTTTTTGTAGAGATGGTATCTTGCTATGTTTCCCAGGTTGGTCTCGAACTCCTAGCCTCAAGAGATCCTCCTACTTTGGTCTCCCAAAGATTCTTTAAGCCAGACTATTCACTCTAGGTATGATTATTCTCTGCTATAAAGAAAATAGAGGTAGAGATGGAGGAAAGATGCCAATAATACATTTAAAATCTTGAAAAAAATTCCATGAATAATAATAGTCTGAAAATTTTTTTAGTTTATAGGGATAGATGCAAAGCATGTTGATTAAAATATTAGATCTAGGGCCAGAATGCCTCTATCCTTTACTAGCTAAATGAATTTTAGCTGGCTGCTTTATCTACTTTCTCCCAGTCTCTACATTCGTACAGTGAGAATAATGATAATGGTAATAAATAGTAATAATGATATATTTATTCCACTGGATTTTTATAAGAATTAAATTAATACATTAAAAGCACATAAAACAGTTTCTGACAGTAATAACTACTCAAGAAATATTAGCTGGCATTTAATGTGTCCTCTGCCTCAGGCATTGTATTGACACATTTCTATACATTGTTGCTAATATATTTTCAAGCAACCCTGAAAATAAGAACAATAATGTTCATATTCTCCTTTTATGGAAGCATCAGAGTGTACTCATGAGTATTGGAATATAGAAACAGTTTAATATTGAAATATTTATACATATATGTAGACACAGGTTAGTATGCACATATATATTATCATGTGCTGTCAGCTAAGAGGGACAGAAAGCAAAAAAAAAAAAAAGAAAAACAACCTCTATAGTAACAAGTATATCTAGCTTCTAGTATTTCTAATACTATCTGTAATAAAAAAAAAACCCAGACCCCCTGAAGAAATGGCTGACTCTAGGACTGTGGAAGAAATAACACAATGAGCTTGGGATCTTGTAGTACCCGAAATTAAGGAAGCGCTCAATAAAAGGGAGAGAGGAGGAAGTGACATAACAATGGGACATATTGAAGAGACACAGGGAGAAACCGCAATAGCCAAAGCTGGAGAAATTTATGCAACAAAATACATAGTTTGGGGGTATAACCCAAACTATAAAACAAATATTCATAATTCAGCATTGATATAAATATATAACTGAATATATAAATAAAAGAACAAGAAGAGGAGAATCACCATTGTAGGAGAATTCCAAATAATTTATGTAGATGCCCCACCCTCAAAGAGGTGGAGCAGAACTCTTCCCGCTTTAGGTGTGGGCTCTGCGCAATGACATCTTTCCAAAGAGTACAGTATGAATGTTTGGGATATACAAAACTTTACAATGGAGAAAGCGGACAAGCACTCCATCAGTTGGGTGATCAAAGTTGACATCAACAGTGGTAAGTTATACTGATAGTATGTATCCCTGATTTGATATAATGAGAATGACACTTCACCTCACCAAAACTGATAATCACAGTCTAATCATGAGAAAAATATCAAATAAATACCAGCTTTAGTATATAAAATATCTGTTCTGTACTCTGACAACTGTTAAGGTCATCGAAAACAAGAAAAGTCTGAGAAATTGTCAAAGCCAAGGAGAATCTAAAAAAATATAATAGTTACATGTAATATGGTCTACTGGATGTCACTTTAGAACAAAAAATGACATTATGTAAACAGGAAAGCAATCTGAATAAAGTATGGGTTTAATACAAAACTACAGATAGTTAATACAAAACTACAGATATGTTTTCAGCAATTGTGAAAAATATACCATACTAATGTAAGATATTAATAATACATGAAACTAGGTGTGGGATATTGCAAACTCTCTGTAAACTCTTGCAATTTATATGTAAATATAAGAGTATTCTAAAATCACTTATTAAAAAGTATCTATGCATGAGGATAGAAAGATAAAATCTCTTCTATATATTTTTTTTCTGGTGCGTTTGTGTGTGTGCACACATGGACTTCTCTCTGAACTTTCTCTGATATTTCATTGGCATAGTTGTTTATTCCTGAGGCTATAGAGGCAGAAAATTCTAGACTTAGAATTTTTGCTGTCACTGAACATATGTATGATCATGGGAATTTTTATTATCTGTTAAATGATGAAAATAGTAACATTTATCTTATCTTCAAAAGCAATTTAAAGTAAACTGTAAGGAGATTTAATTTAGTGCCTCCATCACAATAACTTTTCAATAAATGATACTTCTCAACCTATTGACTCCTGTTATATTTTACTCTATTTTCTTATTTCCTTCTCTTTCATTTGTGTATTAGTGGGTGCAGAGAGCAGATATGCAAGGGAACTCCAAGAACTGTATATTATATAAAAATGAACAAATTACCATATGATGATTTAAAACCAGAAATTTCTATTTCCCCATACTTCTTAGAAAATTTTAATATACAGAAAGACTGAAAGATTACTGTTATGGCTAAAAGTTCTGGTAGAACCAAAGAGAAAGACTATTAGCTGAAAAATGCCATGTAGGCATAAAGTTTAAATTAATATATATACTAAATTTTGTTCAAAAAGACAGCATGGCAGTGGGAAAGATAAAGAAAAATAGATAATTTGGATTTTTAAATATTTTTACTTTGTAATGTCCATTTTTCTTATGTAATATGAAGTAATGTTATCTGTAACCCTCATGAACTCATATTTGAAAGTAACACACATTTTTTACTTATCCATGGTTCCACAAAAATTGCTCAAAAAATTGAAAGATAATCACAAGCTAAAATGTGCATTTGAAACACTAAGAATGTACATTCACAATAAAATTAAACAAGAAGTGTCAAAGTGAAATGTCAGATATATCAACTGTCAAACAGTATATAAGGAAATCAGATATTTCATACTTAACAACCTAATAGTAAAAAATTAGTTTAATTTATCTTCCTAATAATCTAAACATTTTACCCTTCTTTAACTCTACATTGAACACCAAACTAATTTTTTTGCTTTAAATCTGTATTTTATTTTATTTGTATAGTAACACTAGCTTAGACACTAACTTAGACAACTACAGTGACACCAATGGTACAAAGCAAGAAAAACAGAACCACCCCACCCCTAATCACACATAGAGCATGCATAGTTAGCAAGTTCCCGAAATAGTAGAAAGACTATTGTAGTTTTTCCAAAATCTGCATTTTTGAGAGAATTTTTGTTTTGTGATTACATTAATAACTTTAGAAGCTAAGATGCTCCTAATACCCAAGAACCATCGGCTTTGCCAGTTCTGCTACCCATTTCAAAGATGACTATTAGTTTTTCCTGGTGCCTTGCACTCTAATACAGCAGTGCCCTTGTTTTATATTTGAAATTCTGATACAAAATAATGTTGAAACGGCTGAGGGGAATCATTTGTAGAAGTTTTATTACCTCACACAGGAGAAAATAGCAAAATAAATCAACAAAGCAAATGTGTACTAACGCAAGTACAAACAGCACTTATGAATGATGAAAATAATGGCAGAGGATCTAAAGCTACTTATCTTTATAATGACTTTTCTTATAGGAATTCTAACACCTGCCCATTCAGGGTGAATAGAAACAAAAGTCACCTTTGAACAAACTTCTTTTCATTAGCATTTATGCCTATGATTTAGTAAAGGTTCTAGTTTATGCTGTGCATTTTTAGATGTAAAATTTTCTTTTCTAAAGTTTGCCTTGTTTTGTTTCCTATGAAAATCATGATACTATTTGAGTTTCCTTTTGCTAAAAGAATCATTTTCACAAGTGGCATACAGAGATATATTTTTACCTATATTTTCCACTTTCAATATTGCTCCTACTATTATATTTATGACTTATTCCCCAAAACCAGCAAAAATACATCATGTGCATGTTTATTCTTATACATATCAATTATAGTTTGTTGAAGTACACATATTACATGAAATAACTACGCATAATTTCCAAGGAGTGGCTATAAAATTTGCATGTTAAACTGAGCACCATATGCTAACTAATCCTTGAGTTCACATTTCATGACTGCAAGCAAGTTTTCTATGTAGATATTTCCCCCATCTCTCCTCCCCCCAACCATTTATATACATAAACACACATAGCATACATACAACATACACACATATGCACATATGTATGTATGTACACATACATATATGCATACACATGTACATACATATGTACATACATACACATACACATAAATATATACAGGCATACCTAATTTTATTGCACATCACTGTATTTTACTTTGCAGATACTGAATTTTTATAAATTAAAAGTTTGTAACAACCCTGAGAAGAACAAGTCTATCAGCACCATTTGTCCAACAGCATGTGCTCACTTCATATCTCTGTCATGTTTTGGTAATTCTCACACTATTTTAAACTTTTTCATTATTGCTGTATTTATTGTGGTGATCTGTAGTCATTGATTGATCTTTGATGTTACTGTTGTAATTGTTTTGGGGAGCCACAAACCATACCAATGTAACAGAGTGAATTTGATCCATAAATATGTGTTTTCTGACTGATCCACTGACTTGCCATTCCTCTCTCCATCTAGTTTTTCTACTTCTCCGCAGACTTCCCTATTCCCTGAGACACTGTACTATTGAAAGTAGGCCAATTAATAACCCTGTAATAACCTCCAAGTGTTCAAGTGAAAGAAAGAGTTGCGCATTTCTTATTTTAAATCAAAAGCCAGAAATAATTAATCTTCATATGAAAGGCACGTTGAAAGCCAAGATAGGCTGAAAACTAGACCTACACAATTAGCCAAGTAGTGAGCACATAGGAAAAGTTCTTAGATGAAATTAAATGTGCTACTACAATGAACACACAAACAGTAAGAAAACAAAACAACCTTACTGCTGATATGGAGAAAGTTTTAGTTGTCTGGATAGAAATTCTAATCAGCCACAACATTCCCTTAAACTAAAGCCTTAAATCAGAGAAAGACCCTAACTCTTTAATTCTGTGAAGGACAAGAGAGATAAGAAAGCTACTGAAGAAAAGTTTGAAGCCAGCAAATGTTGTAAGTTCATGAGGTTTAAGAAAAGAAGCCATCTCCATAACATAAAAGTGTAAGGTGAAGCATGATGTCTAAACTGAGCTTTCAGTGCCCCTGATTGACAGAAAGAAACAGATTCTCACGTGAGGAATGGAATTTTGGTGGAGAGATCTTACCTTCTAATTAGAAAAAAGCTCTGAGGAGGCAGAATAATATCATATTTGATATATTAGTTGGAAGCACATGGCACTATGGCTTAAATGCAGAGTTTTGAAATCCAGGTTGGCTAGTAGTATTACTATATCAGAGGGTGAAATATGAGTCAGCTGAATTTAAATTCTCAATCTGACCCATATCGTAATAACTAAAATAATTCCTAATAGAGGTCTCCTAATAGTTTACCCATTCAAATTTCTCAGAGATATGGCAATTTGTAATTTTCTTCCACCAAATATTTTAAAAGTATACTACAAGATTGATTTAGTTGCTGGTAACTAGCTTTAGAGTAGGTTCGTTAGAGGGAAATTTGCTAATATTCTTCATGTGTGCAAAAACATCTGTGTGGGAAGGAAATAGTGAAAATTTTATTAATATTTATTATCTAAATAAAATTTCAATTTTAGGTATGTTTAAAAGTGAATGCTAGAGAGCAACTGTAGTATTTATTTAAATTTACATATAAATATGTACATAAACATAAACTGGGAGAAGATTGTGCAGTTTTTAATGATAACATATTCTGTGTTATTTTAAAAATACTATCTGGTGGATATTTCCAAAAGCAGAGAATGTTAGACTCTTGCCACCACTTACAGAGCCATTTTATGGATTTTGACGAAAATATTTGGAGTTTCTTTTTCAATTTATATGAAACAAATTCAAAACAACATAAAAACTGAAAGATTAATACAATGAACATCCGTATATCTTTCAGCCATATTATCATTAATAAATTGCTATTATTTTTCCACATTTCCCTTAGTCTCTCTCTCTTTCTTAAATACACACACACAGACACACAGAGGTATATATAACATTTTGCTGAAAAATTTGAAAGTTGCGGAAATCTTTACATATTACACTTAATTAACTAAACACTTCAGAATGAATCTCCCAAGAAAAATAATATTATTTGTGTAACCACAATATCATTACACAAAAATGTTATTAATTTAATAAAATAAAATAATTGTTCATATTTATTATTCTGGGTTTCTTGAAAATGTTGCTTTCTGTCAAGAAGTCTTATGTCAACCTGATTTTCTTTCTTTTGCACATTGCAGTATTTTTGCCTGGAGCCCAAATGATTTGTCATTTTTCTTTAACTCTCAGCTTTGTTTTTTATATATACTATATAAACATTTAATGTATACATATATATATATATTAGTTTTACTAGGTTATGTTCAAAATTTGATAAGGTGTCAATTTTCTGAGGTACATGGTGGGCTTTTTTATAATGCAGATTTAGTTTTTATTCTTGCTTTTGTAAAACTCAGATTATGATTAGAAACACTACCTCTTTTGTTTTTTTAAACTTTTCCTTCTGCAGTTTCATTGATGGCTGATTTTCTTTATTGCTCTTCCATATTCATCAATTTCTTGAAGATCTTGTTAACTTTTTATGCATTTGTTTTTCTGAATAATTTTTCTTTCTGTCTTTAAGCTATTTATTTTGCATTCATTAAAACATATTTTTTCTTTTATACTTTGTAATTTAGGTTATATTTCTAAAAGAAATTTGGTTTTATTTTCTGTTCCTAACTGGTTATTTGGCTAAACCTCATTTCTCATCTTCTAAGTTTTTCTTTAATTATTTTTTATTCTTGATTTTCTAAATAAGGTATTTCCTCTCTGCAAATGATTTTTATGGACATTTTACTTTATGTAGATATTTTTATTATAGTTTTCCTCTGCTTTGAGGTTGGTTTGGGGAGGGGGCAATTGGAAAAGTTTTGATTTTCACTCTTTATTTTAAAATATCTTTTTTGTTCCTTGACTGGTAATAACTTTTGTTTCTATCAGTGGTAGGTGAAGACTTAGGGATCCATACTAGGTTTTTCAGGCAAAGGAAAATATCTTCTGTTTTATAGTTTTATATTTTCTGTCTTACAGTGAAATATATCTTTCATTTTACTTTTGTTTTTGAAGAAGGGGGTTGATGTGTCTTTCATCACTTTCAACATTTTTTCTTTCACCCTCAAATCTCCAAAGACAACTTCTCCCTCCAAATTTCCTACCTCAACCTAGAATTAGTTACTTCCAGAAATTGCTACCTCTAGTATTACATGATTGCAGGCCTCATTTCTAATCCTCAAAAGCCAGTGGTCAGTCACACTAGGTCTTAGACCTGTTCTCTATAATTCCCCACTCACGGGGAGTAGGGAATTACCCTCTTTTTCTTGGTGTAATTGCAGCTGCTTTCTGAGACTGCTAGGTTACCATTTTGTTGACACCTTTGAAAAGTCTCTATTTGGCCTTTGAAATTTTTTCAGTTGGTTTCAAGTCTCTTCTTCCCTTGTCTATAAATCAATTAATGTTTTATTTTCTTCTGACTCCCAGTTATGCTGTGGAGTGTTTATATTTAATATTCTTAT
This sequence comes from Mirza zaza, assembly GCA_008750895.1. Classification (NCBI taxonomy): domain Eukaryota; kingdom Metazoa; phylum Chordata; class Mammalia; order Primates; family Cheirogaleidae; genus Mirza; species Mirza zaza. The sequence goes on along the minus strand of VSMD01063212.1, from coordinate 11,678 downwards.
TCCTCTTTATATTTTTGGTGAGTGTCTGGAAAGACGTAGAATTCAATATCTAATAGAAAACAACAAGTCCTAAAATATGATTTGTTAGCAAGCTGTCAAGGTTGTTCTCCTGTCTAAAAGAGATCGAGAATATATACTTTACACATTTTTGCACTACAATTTTCTTCAATTTTCTGAATTTGTATAATAACATTTTAGATTCTATAAGACACTTATCTCTTATGTGGTTGCGATCAATTGTCCAACTTTACCCTCTCTTAAAGATAATAATGAGCTATACACAAAATTATTTAGTTATAATTCTAAAAAATTATTCATAATTTGAATTGATATTGCTTAAGAGTAAAAATATATTAGGCAGAAGAAATAAAGTTTAAAGTGAGAGTTCTGGGTTTAGGTTCTTGTTGTGCCAGTTGATAGCTGTTTCCAAGTGGATATGTTATTCAACCAATACATACCTCAGTTTTCTCATCCATATTAGACATGAAAATCTATAACTCAATGTCAGATATGAGGAAGTGTTAGATATATTTCAGATATATGGAAGTGTTTTATGAAGCATAAAGCACTATACAAATTAGAAATTACTACAATGAATAAAAGAAATATTTTATTGAAAATTGTTTAGAATAATATTTTCAAGTATTTCATGCTTCTAGTTATTATTTAACTTTATTATCTACAGATGAGCTCCAAAAAGTATTAAGTCAAGAAGAAATAAAACATATCCCTTTCTTAGCAAAATGTCCAAGTTGATTTCAGCATGTTAGACTTTGTGCTAATTCACTATGGATAACATAATGTAGTAAACATAATATACCACTCCAAATTTAACTCCAGGAAAAACTAAAATGAAAACTAACTATATGTAAACAACCATATATCTAGCTTTAAAAGGTAGTAATCTGTTGTTGACATAGGAACTATTGTTTTGTCCAAGATCCCTTTATTGCAAATCATAAACCAAAAACAATTCTAAACAATTAACTTTGGACCTTTTTGTAATAGGTTTGCTACAGAATTATCTATAGAGTTAGTGCAGGTAGGTTTGGAGATATTTAAAGTGAGATTAAGAGGCAGCAATTTCAATTAAAAATTTATTTTAATACACATTAACAGTTAAGGAGATAATTTTACTTAGTATTTCTAGTTGTTTTCCTATTTGTCTCTACTCAATTTTTAAAATTTTCATTCCCTAAATTCTTTTAAAACCATTCTCTATCTCCCATTTTTACCCTTTTTCACAAAGCATTGTCATGTCAAATAGGTTTCATTTCATTACAAATAGGAAAAGAATACATGGATAGTTTCTACAACACACATAAAACTACTACTTATCTCCTTATCAACCACATTATCCAAGATTTAAACTATAAAGTTTGAGCCATTAACATATGATAATCTGGTACTACAAAAATAGGCAAGTCATATTCAAAGAATCTCTTGTCTCACTTAAAATATGAAGCAATGTTAAAATTTATGAATGTTAAATAAGCATTCACTACTACTGTTAGGGATACCATATCTCATGTGCACAGACTAAATATAGACAACATGAAAAATCCATTGTCACTTCATATTAAATTATTCATATTCCTGATATTAAAATTATCTGCTGTAAAAATATTTTTAAAAAGAAGTCAGGAACCAAAAATATTTAATAAATGTGCATAAACACATGCATCTATTAATTATATATTATCAGCTTCAAGTTATTATGGAGAGAACACAAATAGTAAGAAATTAAAAATGCCTTCATTCTAACAGCAGATTTTGCAAAATATTTCACAATTGGGTCCTCAAAGAAGGTTGGCAATGACCAAGAACAGGCATAATTATTTTAAAATATAATAAAATCATGATGAAATCAGCAAATATAAAACTTTTTCTAACGTGTAGTAAGAATGCAATTTTTTTAATCCCAAAAGATTACTGCAATAATACTCATTTATCTTAAAGCTTTGAATTTTTGCCTACATATGGTGCTCCTCAGAACAGTTTTAAATAGATAAATAATTTACCACCTTTGGAATTTTCATAAACTATGACCTAAAGAAGAATCAGTACTTAATGGCAAGAGAAGTGATCCCTGGTCTCTCAAGTTCAACCTAATCAAAAGAATTCTGATCATGAAAAGTTGTGAAAAGTTCAATTTAGTTGGCATTGCTTCTACTAGTGGTCATTGGGGAATAGGCCCTTGTTCTCTCTTGTCTAGAAAATACTCATTATGTATTTCTTGAGAAGTTAGTCCACATTTTTGGGGTCACTATGCATCAGATAAATATTTTTATCAAGAACAATATCCTTATTCTGTTTTAATTTATATTACTACATTATATTTTCTCTGGAAAAAAAGTACTGATACAATGTTGAAGCAATGTAGAAAAAAATCAAAGAAATAAATACATACTACTAGGAAGCCCAATGATCCCCTACTTTACCATACATTAAAAAAAACTATAGGAAATACATAAGTGATTAAAAACTGTAAATATATAAATTGCATTTTATAAGTATCCCTTGTGTGTCCTACAATCACTAGTGCAAGAGCAAAACTTTCTAACTGTAATCAAACTAAAGCTTTTAGATATACTTTAAGTAAATAGCAAGATTACTCAGTTTTCTAGAAATTTATTTTAATGTGTACAAAATATTGTGTTTTACATTTTTGACTCATGGAGATGACATATTTTTTAAAGAGAAGTCAAGTTGAGAATTCACCATAATTTCTTTTCTGTTTCTGCTTGTTTTCAGAAGCAGTGCATCAAATTGTTTTTTCAAAAACTGTGAATTAGGTAAATTTGTTTTTACGCTTCTTAAGTAGAGTTTGATATATTATGTTATGTAGTATTCTATCTTAATTATGTGGAATTATTGTTAAAATATATATACTTCCTATCCTTTCTTAAGTTTATTGCATTGGCTGGAATGTCTACAATCATGTTTTAAAATTGTGCAATTGTATGTATAACTGTCTGTCAATTATGTTGTTACATCATATGCACTGTGGTAGCCATGAAAATGAGCCTCTCAGAACTCCCACTGCAGTACATAATTGACCAAGTGCCCCAGCTGCTGTGCTCTGAAATTCATAACCGTATTTGTGCTGAGAACATGTTTCCCATATGCTGCTTCCAGGCAATAATATAAGCATGAGAGAGGTACTAAGGCCCATTTCTGAAAGAAAAGAGACTCTTCAGATGGGTAGCATGATTTAAGAAATCCCTATCTTTTAAACTATATTTTAATCTCAAAATTCATAATTCATAAATTAATTATCTTGATTCTTTGATATAGGGTCATAAAACTTTATAAACTAAAGTGGGATATGTTAAATATTTTCTCATGTTTAAGAAATTGTATTAGACATTTTATTGTCTTTCATAATATATTTAGTTTCTATATCCCAGCGGCTCCCTGCATTGTGTTTATCTGACTAACTACAACTAAATCTTTTGGCAAAAACACACAAAGCAACTATCAGAAAACTCTAGAAGGTGAATCAAAGGAGGGAGACTGGACAAGATGTTCAGGCCTATATGTATAACTCTAGGATGTAATGAAGGATTTTTTTTTCTTTTTTAACTTTTCCTTTTACTTGTATATATCCTAGCCTAGGCACTATAGTATCCCTAAACCAGAACTGCAAATGGACACAGATAGAAAAAGCCCTACCACATTCTGTCCTCAAAAAACATCACTTTTTTTAGAGAACTTAGAAGGAGGGTTCCATGTGGGGTGGGATGGCATCTTTAGACTTTCCTTCCCAACTCCAGTTAATGACCCCAAAATAAATGGTTCTTTTCCCTTTCAGTCAGCATGGGAGTGGAAGATCACTCCTTCCTCATCATTGTGGTAATTCCAGTCAACAGGGCCCTGTAGACTCTCCAAAAACTACAAGTGTGGGAAAGAGACAAAGTCCCAAATTCATTCCCATAGCCCTTGGTGATGTATCCTGCAAGACAAAATACCAAAGATAGTTTATAGAGACTAAAAAACCTGCACTCTAGCCAGTCCAAAAGGAATGGGATACCCTCAGATTCAAGGAGTAGGAACTCATAATCACTTTAAAAGAGATATTTTAGATTTTTGTATGAAGGCTGGGATTCCCAACAAGCTGCACATATGATACAAATACACAGCACAAAGGCTTTGAACACTAAACTACATTACAGACAACTGTCTAGGTTTCAGGTGATCTGTTGCATGGAGCAGAAGTTGGGTATGACAGAACAGCATTCTGAAGGGTTTAAAAACAAAGATGCAAAAATTAATAATATTAATCAATAAAATTATATTACTTAAAGATTGACAGTTTAGATTAAAATTTTAAACTGTATGCTATCTAAAATAAACCTATAAAAGCTATATATGACAAACCCACAACTTATATTAATGTCATATTGAATGAGGTAAAGTTGAAAGTATTTCTTCTACAAACTGGAACGAGACAAGCATACCCACTTTAACCACTTTTATTCAACATAATACTGGAAGTCCTAGCCAGAGCTATCAGGCAAGAGAAAGAAATTATGGTTATCTTACTTGGAAAAGAGAAGGTCAAACGGTCCCTCTCTGCTGACTATATGATTTTATATCTACAAAATCCTAAACACTTCTACAAAAGACTCCTATAATTGATAAATAAATTCAGCAAAGTCTCAGGGTGCAAAATTTATGTACACTAATCTGTACCATTTTGTCACACTAATAACAACCAGCTGAGAATCAAATTAAGAAACCAATACCATTTACAATCACAAAGAAAAAAAATATCTAGGCATATACTTAAGCTAGGATGTAAAAGATATCTACCAGAAGAACTACTACTAATAATAAAGAACACTAATGATAAAGATTGTGGATGACATGAACAAATAAAAAAAAAATCCCAGGCTTGTAGATAGAAAGAACCAATACTGTTAAAATACCCATAATGCCCAAAGTCATTTACAGATTCAATGCCATTCTCATCAAATTATTAGTGTCATTTTTCACAGAATTATAAAAAAAGAATTCTAAATTTAATATGGTATCAAAAAATAGCCCCCAAAGCCAAAGAAACCCTAAGGAAAAAACAAACAAAAACAAATCTGTTGGTATCACATTACCCAACTTCAAATTATATTATAAGCATGTAGTAACCAAAACAGCATGGTACTTGTATGAAAGTAGACACTGAACAGAAGAGAGAACCCAGAAATAAAATTATACACCATCAACTAACTGATCTTTAACAAAGTAGACAAAAACATACCTGAGGGAAAGAACACACTATTCAATAAATGGTGCTGTGAAAATTGGAGAGCCACATGCAGAAGAATGAAACTGGATTTCTATCTCTCACCATAAACAAGAATTAACTCAAGATGTATTAAAAACTTAAATGTAATAAAGGCTACATTTAAGTTAAAAACTTAAATGTATTAAGTTTTTAATACTTAATGTATTAAGTTTAATACTTAAATGTACTTAAACTTAATTAAAAGTTTAATACTTAATACTTAAATGTATTAAGTTTTTAACTTAAATGTAATAAAGGTTAAGGGGGGCATGGGCAATATACGTAACCTCAATATTTGTACCCCCATAATATGCTGAAATAAAAAAAAAACATTAAAAAGTGGGCAAAAGATATGAGCAGAAATTTTTCATAAGAAGCTATACAAATGGCCAAGAAACATAGGAAAAAACGCTCAACATAACTAATCATCAAGGAAATGTAAGTTAAAAACACAATGAGATCCCACTTTACCCTTGTTACAATAATCATTGTTAAAAAGTCAAAACACAATAGATGTTGTCCTGGGTGTATTGAAAAGGGAACACTTATGTGGTAAACATATATACATATTTTTAATATATATATATATATATATATATATATATATAATATGAAATACTACTCAGCCTTTAAAAATAATGAAATAGTGTTGTTTTCAGAACCTTTGATGGAACTGGAGGCTATTATCCTAAGTGAATATCTCAGGAACAGAAAAATAAATGCTGTATGTGCTCACTTATAAGTGGGAGGTAAACAGCGGGTATATATGATTATACAGAGAGGCATAATGGAGTTTGGACACTCAGAAGACAGGAGCATATGAGGCAGTGAGGGATCAAGAACTACCTATCAGCTACAATGTACACTATTAGGGTAAGATGTACACTAAAAGTGCTGACTTCACCACTATACCATTCATCCATGTAAAAATAAACCACTTGTACCCCCTAAATCTATTGAAATAAAAAATAAATAAAATAAACCTACTTGAATGATTTAGATAACACACAATGATTTAGATAACACACAAATAAAAAGATGGAAAAATATATATAATATAAATACTATCATACATATGCAACTGCTGTAGCATTGTCAGACAATGTAAATTAGAATAAGAAAAATAGCATATATAAAAACAGGCACTATATAGTGATAAAATTCACAAAGCACTTGCTATGGTTTGAATATTTGACCCCTCCAAACCTCATGTTGAAATTTGATCTCCAATGTTGAATGTGGGGCCTAATGTGAGGTATTTGGTGCATGAGGGTGCAGGTAAACCTCTCTTCTTTATAAATTACTCAGCCTCAAGTATTCCTTTATAGCAACATAAATTGGACTAAGATACCCCCAATTTGTGAAGATAGCACACATCTATACATTTGTGGAAGTGGATTGGTGATAGTTTGGTTTGTTTAGGTCTTATCCATCTCATATTCCCATTGATTCTAAAAATGGCAGAACTGGTGAATGGGGAATATAGTCAGCCACGATTTAAGTTTGTTGGTGAAGAAATAACAGGGCAAATGAGGTAGGACTGACAAAATATCTCACTCCTGAAAGCTGCTTGCCTTCTTTTGAACTGATTACACAATTATAGTTCCTCCATACAATTTGAACTTTCTGAATGTCTTATTTTTTACATTTTTTTAAAGTACATATTAAGTCATCCAGAATAGTAAATGATATGGAGAAATCTATTTGGCAGGAAGTAAAGCTGCATGATCTTAGTGCAGAAAAATATATAACCCTATTTCTTAATTGCATTTACAAATGTGACATTTATGGATCATAAGAAAAACAGGGAAATGCAGCCTACTTACTTTATCTGCTTAAATTTAATTCTAGTACATGAATATTTTTGATAAATTCCCTATATTTTTATTTTTCCCTGGAATAAAAATGATTTGTAATCTACTTTAGTTGTGATACTTTTGGTATTTCCTATTTTTATGCATACACTGAATAAAATGCATATTCCTAGAATACAAATTTCTCTTTACAATGGTCTTTAGCTAGCAAAATTGTGTTTTACTTCTATATCAGTGTATGTGTTTGTCATTCTACAATATCCACTCAGACATTTAGCAATTATTTCAATAGTCACATATCAAATGTAAACTGTGCATTGAAATGTCATATATATGTATTACAGAGACAAATTAGTATTTCTATTTAATCTGTATGTACAAAAGAGTATAGGAAATTATATAACTAATAAAATTGGAAAATTAAGTGTCTTTACTCTTTAAGTAAGAACATGGATGTTTTGATAGCAAATGTTACCTAATAGGCTCATAAAATATGATGTCCTTGGAATATAGAGAATGAATATAGAAATGCATATTACTCATACATTAGTATAAATATTAAATTGTAAATATCCACACATATTTAATATTGAGAACTACTTGTGACCTGAGTAACCATGTTCTTTGTCTTTAACTTAGGAGTCTTGTTACTTAGGCCATCAGCAAAGAAAATGTTCCAACAACTTGTTAGTTTCCAAATAGGGTAAAATCTCCAACCCTTGAGATTTCTTGACATATTATTTGACTTTATTCTCTGTATGTGACCAAAGACATATAAACAGATTAGAATCTTCCTAACTGTGCCTGTAAATATCACTTATGTTCTGGAAAACTCCACCTTTGTATGTCCTATTCAATGTGTGGTTATGCTGATGATGACAATAGTGATGATAAAAATTTACATTTTTAATGCTTGCTATATTTTACGAATGCATTCCATTTATTAACACATTCAAACTTTACAATAACCCTATGAATTAGTAATTATCCCTGTTTACAGATTAAAACAACCTGAGCAATCAAATGAGTTTTCCAAGTTTATACACTAGTCAAGTAAGATCAAGGATTTGAATCCAGGTAGTTGAGTTTTAAATGTATATAATTACCTACTTCTGTTCTTTGTTCTTCCCAGAATGGTTCCCTTTCAACGGGTCATACTTTCCAGCATTTGGCCTTTTTTCTAGGTCATAATCATAAGTTAGGAAGTATGACTACACAAAAGAATGAAATTGATAGGTGATGGTGCTGTGTAATTCATATCTAAATTATGAAATCTTAAAGAACGGATACAGGATTTTGTTTTTTAGATTAGTAAATACAACAATAACAACAACAATAACCTGACATATATATGTTTTTCAATTAATAACTAAGTATGAAGAGAACAACTAAAATAGGAAAAATGAAAGGCAGATAAGAATAGAAGAAGAAAAACAGAGGGAAGACAGGAAAGAAGATAGGAAGGAAAAAAGGAAGACAGGATGGAATAAAGGAAGATAGAGATGGAGGGAAGGAAAAATGTCAGTGTTATTCACATGTGTGGTAAAACTTCAGAATAAATTTCAACTGTAAAATCGTATTGTTTTCCTTTTGAACATATTCCATAGCTTTACAAAGAAATGGCAATAGAGCTCTGTCTACTTTGCTGTATAAGTTCATGCATTAATACTTAGGAATTGAAGTGAAAATAATAGAAAACTAGTTATTGAATGTTGTGTATTTGTGAAAGACAGCCACTTTATTTTTTAGAAAAAATATTTTTAAGGAACTAATACACATCACTAACAGTATGAAACACTATGCAGTTAAAACTAAAAGAAGTAGTGCAATGGCATGATTGTATATAACAATTTTGCTGAAGTAGTCACTCTTCCATTGTCATAACTGGATGACTTAGTGCTACAATGATACATCTGGAAAAAGGAATTGTCAATTAAATAAATACTATACATCTATAAATGTACCATAAATTAGAACTTTAGTGATGGACATTCTTTTTTGAGTGGTGATATAGAAGGTTAAAACTTTATTTTAGGGGTTGAGACATTTAGAAAATTTATCAATCTTTTGCCATTTAGCAACAATGAATTTCCACATTAAGATGATCATAAAAGAGGATTGTGATAGCATGTATTTATCTTACTCCCAGGATAGAAAGACTATATGTAAGCAGAGCCTACTTCCCCTGAATGATCTCACTTTACCTGCCCACATCTTCTAACTTTTCCTTTTTCTCATACCTTTTAATTTGTCCTTTGTCCTAAATCAAACAATTGATGGATGTTCTGGGAGAATTTTCTTCCTCTATTAAACAACTATTTCTTACCATTATCTTATTGAGATAAAATTCAATTTTTGTCATAACAGTATGTAAATGGGTAAAACTTTATTGTTTTTTAAGATGTTATAATGTACATTCCAAATTTGTAGTGTGAGTAGATGCAGCCCCTTTTATGATTCTGAAAGTTGAAACACAATTGATTAACATTGAATCCATCAAGGGCTTCCAACCTCAACTGCTGAAAAAGGTACAATAAGGAGTATATGATCCACAATATCAGCACAAGTTGTGACAACTCAGATTGGAGTTTCAACTGAATTGAAAAGAGTATTTCAGGCCAAAGGATACTAACAGAAGTATAGGTTGAAAAACTGGTGTTGAGGAATAACTGAACTCTGGCTACTGTCAAATTTTCTGAGAAGGTGATGGGAAGTTTCTGACAAGTAGTAAAGTTTTGTGTTTCAATGAGTAAAACAGCTAGAATTTTCTTTTAAAAATATTAATAGCTGGCATAACAAATACTGGAACTCTTATTTATGAATGTTCTCACTAGAAATAGTAACATTATTTGGGAGTGTTTGATGTGAATCCATTTTGATATTATATGAAATTTTTCCTTTATGACAAATTTCTTTGTGATTAAGTAATACTAAAAAAATAAGCTGCAAAAAACTCTAACTCATTTAAAAATAAAATATGGAGATTTAAATTAAAGGATTATAGTATTAGAAAATAATTCTCACAAAAAGTTTGAAAAGGAATGTCATTTATGAAGGCATTACATATATAAAAAATGAGCGCCAACCTTTGAAATGTAGAATCAATAAAGAAAGGATACAATATATAAAATTTTGTTTTGATAATAAGCCAATAATGATTAAAACTATTTTTTGAAATGCTTACTTTTTATTTCTAGTTACTGAGGCATGCACATCTGAAAGCATTTTTATTTGTGCTGTAAATATATCTGCACATGCATATGTGTATATGTATGTATAATAAAATCAGTCTTTAAAATTATATCCAATTCTACTTCCTCCTAGAATGTAGAAGTATGAGAAGAGTGTTCCATTCTATTTTTTAAAATATAAGATCAAAAACCACAATTTTAATTCTTAATCTCATCAGAGAATTGAGGTTGCATGATAACAAGTAACCTAAAATCTAAGAAAGAACAATACTCTTCCCAAGAAGAGGTAGATTACTCAGACTACTTTGGCTGTTGCAGAACCTGGGAAGAAATTGTGGACATAATGCAAGCAGATAGGAAAAAGCCAGCTAAAATTATAACAAATTGCTAAACGCAGAGTTTGAGTTGCTGTGATAGGATGGAGTCCCTGCAAGATACAGACAGGAAATAGTACAGCTACTCATGGGCTATATAACAGGGAGCTCCACCTAATGCTTTTAAAAAGCCCAAACCTCTTTGCAAAAGATTGCGGGAGCTGCAAGAGAGGGGAGGTGTTGAGGAGGATAGGATGAACTATGCAATGAAGACACAATAAATCCTTGCAAGCTTCTTTTCTCAAAGCCTTAAGCCTCTGGGAGAGGGGAGTAAAATTATTTCTCTCTCTTAGGAACAGGTGAAGATACGTTTTTCTAAAAGAACATGAAGAAAATCTATGTTACCTCTGGCAGATGAATAGGAAAAATACCTAAGTTTAGGCTACTATGCCAATAGTATAGAGTTCTCCTATCATGGGTGAGGGTAAAAAACTTTGACCATCACAAAACTTACCACAGATACAAGTCAAAGTTTCATTGCCATGAGAAGAAGGGACAGGGATGCAGAGAAAGCCACATCCCTGATACCAAATTACATGGAGCTCACTTACCTATAAGGATAACAGTTCTTTCACCCAAAAGCACACACACACACACATGCATACATATACCTGTAAATACAAACACATCTAGATAGGTAAGTAATATTCAGATAGCTGAAAAACAAAGATGAAAGGAATATCTTAAAGACAGTGTCTTGTTCCATTAGTGTTGCTATAGAAAATAGTTGAGACTGGGTAATTTATAAAGACAAGAGGTTCATTTGGCTATGGTTCTGCATGCTGTACAAGAAACATGGCACCAGCATCTTCTTCTGGTGAGGGGCTGAGGCTTCTTCCATTCATGGCATAAGGCAAAGGGAGCTAGCATGTGCAGAGATCATAAGGCAAGAGCAGGGAAGAGAGAAAGAGAGAGAGACAGAGAGAGAGAGAGATGGGAGTGAAGGCACCAGGCTCTTTTTAACAAGCAGATCTCAGAGGAAGTCACGGGGAAATTAATAGAGCAAGAACTCATT
>VSMD01063211.1:0-24482 GCA_008750895.1 Mirza zaza | reverse complement strand
CGATCAGCACTTCCAGGACAATTAGAGACCGTTCCTACAGGTAACCTTAAAGAAAGGATTTCCAGGGTCAATTGCCAGGCCCTGGAAGCAGACAACATCACCAGGTAGACAGCTTTTCCCAAGAGCCTGGCTCTACAGACTTCGTTTTCCCCAATTTTCTTCCTTCTTTACAACTCCCTACTTGGAAAAAAAAAAAAATCTCTCCCTTTTAACTGAGACCCTTGCTTCTTTTCCTGCACGTCTTGGCTGTTTATTGGAAGACTGGCTAGAGATTGGTTGTCTCAATCTGTCCTGTTCTCTCTCTGGTCCTGTACCATGGGCTCTCTTTCAAACTGTATCTCCCTCTTACTAACCCTTACTGTTTTCTCAGCAGGTCAAGTGTAGACCCAACACCCCCTGGTACTAGTTTTTAAAATCCCAGCCATGATAACTAATTAATCTGATTGCAGTTTATGTCAACATCTAGGTCATGCAAAATAATCAGAGCTCGCCGGGCACGGTGGCTCACGCCTGTAATCCTAGCACTCTAGGAGGCCGAGGCAGGAGGATCACTTGAGCTCAGGAGTTTGAGACCAGCCTGAGCAAGAGCGAGACCCCGTCTCTACTAAAAAAAAAAAAATAGAAAGAAATTGGCTGGACAACTAAATATATATATATAGAAAAAATTAGCTGGGCAAGGTGGCGAATGCCTGTAGTCCCAGCTACTTGGGAGGCTGAGGCAGGAGGATCGCCTGAGCTGTGAGCTAGGCTGATGCCATGGCACTCTAGCCCCGGCAACAGAGTGACACTCTGTCTCAAAAACAATTTAAAAAATGTTTTTTTCCCGTCCAAAAAAAGAAAAAAGAACTTTAAGACAGTAACAGCCGAGCATGAAACTAAGCTGGGTTTCAGGGGACATGGGACATGGGGAGCCCAGGAGTTTGAGGTTGCTGTGAGCTAGGCTGATGCCACGGCACTCTAGCCCAGGCAACAGAGTGAGACTCTGTCTCAAAAAAAAAAATGATAATAATAATCAGAGCTCATTTTTATTCCTGCCAATGTGAGCATCTGGTTGACCAACTCCAGAAAATGGATGGATGACAGGGTCTAAGGACTCAATGTTCCTCTGCTTCTTTAGAGGAGTTAATGGGACATCGGAAAACCTCTATGGGGACGCAAGGACTGTCCTTTGCTCAGGTGAAGTCATTAGAAGGGAACGTGCCCTTTGCATTGAAGACAGTCTTGGTGCCAGACCCCGCCTGGGCAGCGTGCCGGGCAGTCTTACAACCAAACCCTGCGGTTTGATGCCACAGGCGAGCTTCTCACGAAGGTCGCAGATGGTCCTGGCGCTGACTCTGATGGCATAAACATTGCCAAATCACCAGATGTGACAGCTGGCTCCCAAGCAGGCCCTGTGCAAACTGAGGTAGCTCAACTGCTCCCAGAAACTGAGCTGCCAAACACCAAAGATTATATATGGATAAACTGAAAATCTGGACTAACTCGGTCAGGTGATGAAACCAAGCCTTTCATTGCCAAAGCCAAACACAGGCCTCCTGTATCCGACATTTCACAGTCTATTCTGCTCCTACAGACTGACAGGGACAAGTAGAAGCTGGACGTGTGCAGATGTCAACATGACAGGTGACGACACATAGCAAACTCCAACCTGTTTGGTTGGAGTTTTGATGTGAATTTTGCAAGGGGCATAAACATTCAGACCACAGCCCTTTCCTTCAGTTTCCTAAAAGGAGATGAAATTCCCGCCTGAAAGATGCCCAGATACCAGAAGGAAAGGATTGTTACTGAAAGTTTGGCATTTGTCCCTGAGGTCACATCAGAAAAACTAGGACAAGTGGTTGGAAGAGGAAAGAGGAGTTTATTAATTTGCCAGCAAATGAGGAGGTTGGCAAACTCCCATCTCAAAGTACCAACGTCCCGCTTCTGAGCAGAAGTACAGAGCTTTTAAAGGTTCTGCTCACCCCATCTTTGGCTGAGACAATCTCGTGACCTCAGCTCTGATGCATCCCATTTTAGGTTAAAACAATCTCGTGACCTCCGCCCGGATTAATCCCATCTTCAACTCAAATGATCTCTGACCTCCACCCAGATATTTCCCTTGAGTCATCTCCTGTGGCACAAAGTACAAAAGACATTCCCCCGCCCCTCCCCACCACTGGGCTGAGGCGGGGATGCAGGTCCTACTTCTCCAACAGGAGTGGGGGCATGTTTTAAAGAGACAGTTTCCTAATTTACTACTCTTTGTCCAATTCAGCACATAAGTGTTCAACTCTGTGTCTTTGTGATTTCCTTATGAAGTCTCTGGTGCCACGTAAAACTTGGACTCAAGGATATGAGTATGCTTTTCTCCTGTTTATCTCTGCTAAGTAAATTCAATTCTCAGTCCCAGTATTAAAAAAAAAAAAAATCCCCTAAGAGGGCTAACGTCAAATTCTGCACTCCCTACTATGGCATATTTTTTTTTATTTTGAGACAGAGTCTCACTCTGTTGCCTGGGCTAGAGTGCCGTCGCGTCAGCCTAGTTCACAGCAATCTCCAACTCCTGGGCTCAAGCAATCCTGCCTCAGCTTCCCCAATAGCTAGGAATACAGGCATGTGCCACCATGCCTGGCTAATTTTTTCTATATATGTTTAGTTGGCCAATTAGTTTCTTTCTATTTCTAGTAGAGACGGGGTATTGCTCTTGCTCAGGCTGGTTTTGAACTCCTGACCTCGAGCAGTCCACCCGCCTCAGCCTCCCAGAGTGTTAGGATTACAGGTGTGAGGCCAGCCGGGCATGGTGGCACATGCCTGTAGTCCCAGCTACTCAGGAGGCTGAAGCAGGAGGATTGCTTGAGCCCAGGAGTTCGAAACCAGCCTGAGCAAGAGCGAGACCCCATCTCTACTATAAATAGAAAGAAATTAATTGACCAACTAAACATATATAGAAAAAATTAGCTGGGCATGGTGGTGCATGCCTGTAGTCCCAGCTACTTGGGAGGCTGAGGCAGCAGGATCGCTTGAGCCCAGGAGTTTGAGGTTGCTGTGAGCTAGGCTGACGCCATGGCACTCACTCTAGCCTGGGCAACAAAGCGAGACTCTGTCTCAAAAATAAAAAAATAAAAGAGCAAATAAACACTCTCCATCAAATAAATGAGATCCAGCCATTGTACTGGACTGAACTCTTCCCAGGACTGGACAGCTGGTTTAACCAGATGTGGGGAAGTATGTTAAATTAGTTCTTTTCTGCTTGTTTATCCTTGTTCTAATCTATCTTCTTCTCTCTCTTTGAGACTCTGTCAAAAAAAAAATGCAGATAGCATATTACAGATTCGCCCAGTCTGCTCCACATAGAAGCAGCATTTGTCATCAAGGATTGTACGGTCATTGGCCAGTGGCAGCACACACCCCAAGTGACAGAGTGCAGTAGAAGCTAAAATCTTTTTATTTAAACTGTAACTTCTGATTGGAGTGTTGCAATATTTGTGCAGTGGTGTTAAACTCTTGTTCTGTTACCTTGGAAAAAATTCATGATTGCCTTTTCCAAACCGTATGTTCTGAAAGTTGGGAATAAAGTTCTCAACACGGAAGTGAACTTGGAGTGGCAACATGCAGGTGGATTTCCTGTCGTCTCGCTTGGTACGTTTGTGTGGCACAACCTTATGAATAAAGGATCTCAATAGGTTGCAAAATATTTAACATAAAGAGACCCACGCTTTGGCTTTGTCACCTGACCAAGTTAGTCGACCCGTTTTTTGGTCGACCCATTAATGTCAGGTGTTTGGTGGCCTAATCATAGGAACGGCTGAGCTACTCCAGGTTGTACATGGGTGGCTTGTGGACCAACCAAAACATCTGGTGACCTGGCACGTGTTTTTGTCTTAAATGTCAGTGTGAGAATCACTAATGTCCCCAGAGAGAGAGGTTTGAGGATGTTGGCTGTGGAATCCAACCACAGGGTTTCGTTGCAATATTGCCTTATTATAATATGTCACCCAGGAAATGTCTAATAACATCATAGAGAGACATTCCTTTTCAATGATTTTACAAAAGCAAGGGACAGTTCTTGAGCTTCCATAGAAGTTTTTTGGGGGCCCAATGAACTCACCAGAAGGAGATGTTGGGTTTTTGGTTGTGGATACAATATTGTTTTGTGGATCCGTCTTCCATAGTTGTTACAATAGGTCCTCACATTGGCAGGAGCAAAAACTAGCTGAAGTTCCTTTGCCCTGTTAGATATTGACATAATCAGTAGTCACGTTGATCGGCTGACATGGCTAGAGTTTGGAAGACTGGTGCAAGGGGGAGCAAGGTTTGTGCTTGACTTGTTGAAAAAGCAGGAAGGGTTAGTGGAAGCAAGTTACAGTTAGAAAGAGAGTCCATAGTGGAGGATTAGAGAGGGAATACAACAGAGTGGGACAGCCTTTCCATTAATGGGAGAAAAGGAGATGCTTTCATTTAAGAGGTCAAGGGAGGTCCCCTCAGCCCCTCCTGCCCCCTGCAGGTGGACTTCAAGGGAAGAGAAAAAGAAAAAGGTGGAGATGAAGTTGTTGATTGGCGATTTTGGGAAAACTCTATCTACTTCATGGCCTTACCTACTTTGGGAGTGTAGAAACTGGCTATGGAAATCCTTAGTTTGTCATCACCTGTAGGGATAGACTTCCAGTGTTCTGAGAATCATTACCTGCCTCTAACCTGGCAGAGCTCGCATGAACCCAGGACGATCTCTCTTCTTTTTTTTGTTTTTTTGAGACAGAGTCTCGCTTTGTTGCCCAGGCTAGAGTGAGTGCTGTGGCATCAGCCTAGCTCACAGCAACCTCAAACTCCTGGGCTCAAGCAATCCTCCTGCCTCAGCCTCCCGAGTAGCTGGGACTACAGGCATGCGCCACCATGCCCGGCTAATTTTTTGTATATATATATTAGTTGGCCAATTAATTTCTTTCTATTTATAGTAGAGACGGGGTCTCGCTCTTGCTCAGGCTGGTTTCGAACTCCTGACCTCGAGCAATCCGCCCACCTAGGCCTCCCAGAGTGCTAGGATTACAGGTGTGAGCCACCACCTCACCCCAGCCCAAATCTGCCGTTTTTATGGGTCAGGAGTTGGAAGCCAGCCTGAGCAAGAGCGAGACCCCGTCTCTACTATAAATAGAAAGAAATTAATTGGCCAACTAAAAATATAGAAAAAATTAGCCGGGCATGGTGGCACATGCCTGCAGTCCCAGCTGCTCAGGAGGCTGAGGCGGGAGGATTGCTTGAGCCCAGGAGTTTGAGGTTGCTGTGAGCTAGGCTGATGCCACGGCACTCATTCTAGCCTGGGCAACAAAGCGAGCCTCTGTCTCAAAATAAAAGGAATAAAGAAATAAAGGTCACAGGATGGAAGACGAGGGCAGGGCTGGTGAACAGGGCCCGGTGGCAGGTGTCTGCTGCTATGGAGCGAGGTGCCAGGTCTCATGACCGTGAAATGCAGGAGCGGCCCCAGCGTGGAGGTGGACTAGGGGAGTTGGGGGACAGTGATGGTACAGTCCTGCCTTTGTCCTGCCCCAGGGTCCAACTGACACAAGAAATATGAGACAGGACATGTCCAGAGGTGAAAGCTTGGCCTAGACTACCTGCAGCCAGCCCATCACCTTCATGGCAATATGGGGAAAGCTTTGTTGCAGTCAACATCAGATATAGAGATGAGTCTCTAACTTAAGCATTTTATTTGGGCATCGCAGAACTGCAATTTGGGGCATGCACCCAGACTGGGCGCTCTGCAGTATGTACCAAGAGCAAAGGGAAAATTGGGAGTTTTATTAGAAAGAGAAATGACATGCATTGTTTTGCAAGAAAGTTAATTGGCTGGGCAGCGGGCGGGCTCTGATTGGTGTGTGACGGTGGGGGGCAAAACTAGTCTTGGAGTCGCAGCCGGCAGTTTCAGCAGCTGCTGGGGAAGACTGGCCTGAGTGTCCCATCAGTGTGCTTCAGCGGCTGGCCTGTGGAGGACTCAAAGTTTGCAACAGCTACCGTGATTTGTGACCCAGTTCATATGATCAACTTTCACAGGTTTATGAAAATTTGGTGAGTCTAGAGCAGAAGGTAGGGAAAAGGCTATTAATAGGCCGGGCATGGTGACTCACGCCTGTAATCCTAGCACTCTGGGAGGCCGAGGCGGGCGGATTGCTCAAGGTCAGGAGTTTGAAACCAGCCTGAGCAAGAGCGAGACCCCGTCTCTACTAAAAATATAAAAAGAAATTAATTGACCAACTAAAAATATATAGAAAAAATTAGCCGGGCATGGTGGCGCATGCCTGTAGTCCCAGCTCCTCGGGAGGCTGAGGCAGGAGGATCGCTTGAGCCCAGGAGTTTGAGGTTGCTGTGAGCTAGGCTGATGCCACAGCACTCTAGCCCAGGCAACAGAGTGAGACTGTCTCAAAAAGAAAAAAAAAAGGCTATTAATAGTATAAAGGTTTCAGAGGTGGTTAATGCCTCCGACAGCCAGGAACTGGGCTCTGAGCTGGCACCTGGCACAGGGCAGGGGGAGGCTTAGCAAGGGCAGAAAGATGAAGCTGCCCCAGCGACCGATGTAGCTGCTTTTCTGTTTTGGGGATGAGGGCTAGACAAAAGTGATGCTGGGCATTTTGGGGTGAGTTTTTGAGTGTCCCAAGATAGCTCACATCCTAAGGAAGTACCAGGTGTTTGCATCCACTGCAGTTTAGATCCGGAGTCTTGATGGGCTCATTCAGGCCGTTGGGAGAATGAGGGGTCTGTCCAGCACCTGCCTAGCCTGGTTCCAAAGTCAGAGTCACGGACGCATTGAGGAAGGGGGAGGCCTGGGCAAAGGCTCAGAGTCTAAGTCAGCTTTAAGGACGTGGGCAGAGGGTGAGGGCGTCACAGGAGCCCTGAGCTGGGTGAGTCCATGTTCATTATCTCCCTCTAAACAGCAATGCCAGGAGTCACTGTGAACTGGGGAAAACGGGTTGAAAACGAAAGCTGAGCAGAGGCGAGTGAGAACCAGCGGAATCAGCAGAAATTCAGGTGAAAACACTGGTTGGATTAGGAGCTACTGCGTGGTGAAGGATTAGACAAGAGCCACGTGATGGCCTCTGGATTTTTCTAGAAATGGATAGATTCCATTCCTTTCTGAATCCAACTTCCCCCCTTTTTAAAACTGATATGATTGGAGTATTTCAGGGTGATTAAGTAAAGCTAAGGACATTCTTAGAATCTTTTAGAGGTTCATGTCCTCGTTCTGCATCAGGAGAAAGAGGGAATCAGGTTACTGATGGGAAAGGTTTATTTCTTTTCTGGGCAGTGTTTACAGGTTATACGCTTAGTAATAATCCAACCTTGTTTTTATGTGAGGCTCAAAGACTAATTGGGACATGTCTTAGGCTGTGTCCTTTTCAGATGAATTTACATAGAGATGGGTGTCCCTTAGGGAACATAGGAGGTTTGAGGTTTTGTCTGAGGACAGAGAAATTAAACTCTTTTTTTATTCATGCTACACTGTACAGTGGCACTAATTTTACATGACAAATCTCTCCCTAAGATTTGGGTGTGAGGAATCAGAAACAAGAAAGGCATGCAGGCTGGGGGCAGTGGCTCACACCTGTAATCCTAGCACTTTGGGAGGCCCAGGCAGGAGGATCACTTGAGCTCAGGAGTTCAAGACCAGCCTGAGCAAGAGTGAGACCCCCGTCTCTACTAAAATAGAAAAAATGAGCCGGGCATGGTGGTGCATGCCTGTAGTCCCAGCTACTCGGGAGGCTGAGGCAGGAGGATCGCTTGAGCCCAGGAGTTTGAGGTTGCTGTGAGCTAGGCTGACGCCAGGGCACTCTAGCCCAGGCAATAGAGCGAGAGTCTGTCTCAAAAAAGAAAAAAAAGAAAAGTCTGTGTAAAGCGTTACACAAAGTCTTTGGGGCTCCCGTCTTGTTGGAGTGCATTATATAACCTTAGACCAGTTCAGCTTTGGAGGAAAGACTCGTATCCTACAGTGGCTCCTACCAAGTGGCAAATGCATGCTTCTGGCTGTGTCACTTCCAAGTCATTGGCAGCAAGGCCCAGGAGGGGTTGTGACCACCACCAGTCTCCCGGTGCAGGGGAACTTTCCCCAGGAGGCTGTCTGGGTTGGCATGTAACTACAGTATCATCACAAGTGGGAAGGTCACCTCTTAAAAGCCAGTTAAGAGTCCCATGAATGGAGTTATGAATAGTCCCCGATCGCTCCCGCTCCTCTCTAAATTTGGTAGGATCTTCTGAAAGCAGGGATGAAAGGCTCTGTGGGTGACAAGATCCGTGGCTGTCCAGGGACATGGATTCTTTGCCGTGGAGGTTCAGGATACCTTCACAAAGAGCGTTGCAAGGGCTTAGGTTTGGTCTGGGTAGGAACCCGTAAAGGATGTATAGGAGGAAAGGCAGTTAATGGAAAACTTAGATAGAGATCATGAAGCCTGGAAAACAATAGGTTGTAAGTCTAACCCCGAGCACAGTAGCCCCAGCGCCACCATTCCTGTCCCTCCCTGATGAGGACGAAGCTACCCCTTCCCTAACTCTCCAGGATGAGACCAACACCAGAGTCCCAGAAATTGGTTGTTTAAAAAATGTATTACAGCCCGGGCTCGGTGGCTGACGCCCGTAATCCTAGCACTTCGGGAGGACGAGGCGGGTGGCTTGCTTGAGGTCAGGAGTTCGAGACCAGCCTGAGCAAGAGCAAGACCCCATCTCTACTAAAAAAAAAAATTAGAAATAAATTAGCTGGACAACTAAAAAATATATATATATATATATATATATATATATATATATATATATATATAAAATTAGCCAGGCATGGTGGTACACACCTGTGGTCCCAGCTACTCGGAGGCTGAGGCCGGAGGATCACTTGAGCCCAGGAGTTTGAAGTTTCTGTGAGCTAGGCTGAGGCCACGGCACTCTAGCCCAGGCAACAGATTGAGACTCTGTCTCAAAAAATAATAATAATTATTATTATTATTACAGTGGCGGTTCTGGCCCAGTTGCCCACTCCCCCCAGAAAACCCTCTCTAAAACCCAAGGCTCTCCCCTCCCTCGTGGTAGACGCTTTTAGGGCTCCACCCATCTGCACCCAGATGCTCAAAATAAACAGCATTTTTGGACACAGTAGGCTTCGTGTGTCTCCCTCTTGGCCCCAGACCTAACACAAGGGAAGGCCCCAGCCAATGTGTTTGGATTCCAGGTCCCTGGGAAGTAGAAGTTGTAAGGGACAGCCAAGCCAGCCTCGCCACATGTTCCCGGATCCTCTGCCAAATTTTCCTCCTGGCTATTGGCATTGACATAAGTCACCTTTCCACCCTGGGCCTGGAGGTCAGGCCAGAGTGCTCACTGAGTTTCCTGCATAGAAAGGAGAGTTAGAGCAGGTGGCAGGGGGATGTTGGAGGAATTTTCTGGGGAAGTCAAGGAGTTTTAGAGATTTTAAGGGATTTGCCAGATTTGGGGGCAGGGATGGTAGGGGCCCAGAGATCTAAAGCTCTTCCAAAGGGTCAGAGCATGGATTTGGGGTAAAGTGGCGTATAACAGGGTGGAGAAGGGGAATTTATGGTGGATGTAGAGTTTAACTTTTTTCCCAGATCTGATTTCTATTTTTTGATCTTGTTAAGGACGTTCCTGAGGCTAGACATGAGGCTCTTTTGTGTTCTTTCTATTTGATCTTCCCATGGGTACGAAGAGGACAGTTGTTTAGGATGAGAGCTCTCTAAATTCTTTTTCAAATATAAATGTTTTTTCAACTCAAAGGATCCACTGTCTGGCCATTGACAAGTGGAGTCTTCAAGGCAAACTCATTCCAGCAGCAACTCAATGCAAAGAGCCCTTTATTGTTTGGTTTTTTTTGTTTGTTTTTTGAGACAGAGTCTTGCTCTGTTGCCCGGGCTAGAATGCCATGGCATGAGACTAGCTCACAGCAACCTCAAACTCCTAGGCTCAAGCAATCCTTCTGCCTCAGCCTCCCAAGTAGCTGGGACTACAGGCATGTGCCACCATGTCCAGCAAATTTTTTCTATATAATTTCAGTTGGCCAATTAATTTCTTCCTATTTTTTTTAGTAGAGATGGGGTCTCGAGCTTGCTCAGGCTGGTTTCGAACTCCTGACCTCGAGCAATCCACCCACCTCGGCCTACCAGAGTGCTAGGATGACAGGTGTGGGCCACCATGCCCGGCCCCTTTTAGTATAATATTAATAGAAAGACCCAGAAGTAACTTTCCAGGTGTTAGAATAAATTTTCACCGTGGATGCAAAAGGTGTCCTCAAACCAAAAGGCCACTCCCAAAGACTGCCGAAGAGACCAAAGCCCCTCGTTCATTGTCACAGGCGGTAGGAACAATATTTATGTAAACTTGTGCCTGCAGTCACAGGCAGGCTGTCCTGGGATGGGACTTGTCCACACTGAAAGGTGACAAGTGTAGAGACTTATAGCCCCTTATGGCCTGGGACACCTTGTTGAGACAAACTCCCCTGAGAGTTGGGACAGTTGGATAAAAGGAAATGCTCCTTGTCCCTTTGTCTTCATAAGCCACCTGATGCAAAGCCAGTTACCTGTGCCCCCTAGCTGGTGGAAACCAGAGAGAATATTGTCACTGGTTACAAAGCCAAGCTCTCAGGACACATATGGGATGAAAGCAGAATCTCATCTTTTTTTCTTCTTCTTCTTCTTTTTAAATTGGTGACCCACAGCAAAGTTTGTTCAGACAGACCCAGATCTGGTGAGAACCATAAAGTCACCAGTCTGTGAGGCCAGTTCATATATAGCAGGTGTATGGGCCCTGGGCCATGTTCTCCGCTATCTTTCTCCTCTTCATAACAAACAACACGAGGCAAAGACAAAAGAAAACAAGAACCATTTCTGGGAGAAAGTATCCATTAAGACTAATAGTTCTCAAAACAAAAATCACAAAAGGAGTCGCTTTACCCAAAGTCTAGTTCATACAAATGTTTTCTCCTGCTAACCTAAACTTGGAAAAGAAAAAGGACAAGAAGGGACTCTTACCACTCAGCTCGAACAGACCCCAGGGAAGATTCAGGAATGACAACAACCCTCACCTTCTGCCAGCTCTGTGAGGTCGCAGAACCTCTCAGCTGCAGCCTTGGGCAGCGAGCAGAATGTCCCAGCTAATGCTACCCTGTTCTTGGCAGCAGAAATCATAAGAAAGGAAATACTTTCCTTCTACCCTCTCAGGTTTGATGGCTGGGTCTTTGAAAGAAACTGACAACAGGCAGACTGATAGGCGAAAAGGCATACAAATTTCTTCATTGTTAATTTCATGTGCCCAAGGGTATCCCAGAAAAAGAAAGTGAACACCAAAAAAAGTGTATATACCATCTCGGTAGGGGAAGGGGATGGAGAGAGAGGCCACTTACTGGAGATCAGATGACTTTTAGGAAAGGTGAATGGGCCTATAGGGTATGTGAGATTTGGGACAATGTCTGTCTGCTCATGGTGCTGACATCGAGTCTCCTGTCCTGGCATAAGCATCAGTCTTCCCTGGTTGATAAAACTCCTATGGAGGGGATTTATAACAATTGAGGTGTTTTTTTGTTTGTTCCTTTTAATTTTGAGGATCTGTTTTTAGGCAGATAAGGGGAGTTCAGAGAAAGCTTTTCCCTGAATTTGATTCTCAAATGTCTTCAGCTCAAAATAATCCTTCTGTCAGAGTGGCATGTCTTGGTCTTCCATGCCACCCCAGTGCCTTGTCCGAGCACCCTTGTTTCTTCTGCCCTGATACAGAGATATCACACACACCCAGAAAAACAAAAGCCGAGGGAGTTCATTGCCACTGAACCTGCCCTATGGAAAGTGCTAAAGGGATTCCTTCAGGTCGAAATAAAACTCAAAGCTGTATGGAGATACAAGGGTCTCCCATAAAGGTAACGTATGAGCGAACATAGAAGTCAATATTATTGTAATCTTGGTTGGTCACTCCATTTTTTATTTTCGACACAATTTAAAAAACAAATGCACCAAAAAGAATTGTAAATCTTTTACTGGGTTCACAATATAAGAGAGAAAATTTGTAACAATAACATAAAGGAGGGTGGAGCTTTATGAGGTTATAGTTTTGTATGCAACTGAGATTAACGTGGTGTCAGTTTGAATGAGATATAATTTTAGGATGCTGTATGTAATCCTCGTGGTATTAATAACTACTGGCAAAGAAAAACCAGAGCTGGCTAGTAGTTAAAGCAGTAAAAACAGATTTTATTCAAGAACCTTTGTGATACGGGGAAGAGACTTCAGTATAGAACTGGGCTCAATTCTGAATATACTGAAAAATTGTTAAAATGGTAAATTTTATATTAGGTGCATTTTACCATGATTTTAAAAGTTGGAATTGTCAGGGTGGCAGTCTGCCCTCAATTCTGGGTAAGCTCTTGGCTGAACAATGACCAGACACACCAAAGTGTCAAGTCCAGACTATTATCTCGGAAAAATCATCAGCAGAGCCAAGGCAACAGAGTAACCCCAGGCAGGGAGCAGTTGCATGGGAGCAGCTCTTTATTATAGAACAAAACGGGCCTCTGCAAGTGGAAACAGACAGACTGACTGTCTGTCTGTCTGTCTGTCTCAATTCTCGGATTGTTTCCTTTTATTAGCCCAGTCTGGGGGAGGGCTCGTGAGGCATGAGATGTTATCAAATGATCAAC
This sequence comes from Mirza zaza, assembly GCA_008750895.1. Classification (NCBI taxonomy): domain Eukaryota; kingdom Metazoa; phylum Chordata; class Mammalia; order Primates; family Cheirogaleidae; genus Mirza; species Mirza zaza. Next base: position 11,842 of record VSMD01063211.1, on the reverse strand, counting down.
AGGTGTCCTCATAATTCCACCTGCATATACCAGCTTCCTCTCCAAAAGCCCACCTGGGGAGGGCTGTGAACCGCAATGCAGATTCAAGCTAATGGCATATTAATTACCGTGAAGTTACTCTAGGTCACTTTCTAAATCCTAGCATGCCCAGGCTGGGGAATTCCCAGATTGAGAAAGCATTCCCTCGGTCCTCAGCTGTAGCGGTTGCTCGGGATAGGATCAAGGGTGGGGGAACACCCAAATGGAGTGCCCGCCCCAGCCTTCTTCCCAGGGGGAGCAATTGCCCGAGACAGCATAGAAGCGGGGAACTCTTGTAGGATTTCTGTCATCCACACCAGATGGCTTGCCACTGGTGTGGAATAGTTCACCATCAAGGGGGAAAAATGGTTAAAATGGTAAATTTTATGTTGTGTATATTTTACCATAATAATAACAATAATAAAACACTAAAGGCCGGGCGAGGTGGCTCACGCCTGTAATCCTAGCACTCTGGGAGGCCGAGGCGGGTGGATTGCTTGAGGTCAGGAGTTCGAAACCAGCCTGAGCAAGAGCAAGACCCCGTCTCTACTATAAATAGAAAGAAGTTAATTGGCCAACTAATATTTATAGAAAAAATTAGCTGGGCGTGGTGGTGCATGCCTGTAGTCCCAGCTAATCGGGAGGCTGAGGCAGGAGGATTGCTTGAGCCCAGGAGTTTGAGGTTGCTGTGAGCTAGGCTGACGCCACGGCACTCACTCTAGCCAGGGCAACAAAGTGAGACTCTGTCTCAAAAACAAACAAACAAAAACACTAAGAACAACGGGAAAAAATAGAATTTGTAAAGCGGAAATGAAGAGCAGGACAGCCACATAGAGCCCTTGTAAGGGCTTTGGTTTTTACTCTGCCTGAGCTGAAAATCTGTAGGTCAAGGTGTTTCTTTTTTGTTTTGTTTTGACATGTTCTAGGTGTATTAACTGCTCGGTTGGTATTGTCACATCAGGCGCCTGCAGGAGGTAAGCCGACTGCAGGGACCCACAGTGAGGGTGGGCGGGTGGCCTGGAGACCTTGACCGCATCTGCGGCGGAGGGGCGGGCCTTGCGCCCAGGTTCGGCCTATGAGACGGCAGGGGCGGGGCCAGGGGCGGGGCCAGGACTCCCCGCCGGGCGCACCTGGTTTAGGTTGAAGCGCGGGGCGTGGCTAGCGCGAGGCCAGGGCGCGACGCTCGCACCTTAGGACGGGCTCACGCGGAGTTGGCAAACCCGGGTTCAAAGAGCGGCTCCCCACGGCAGCCTCCTCGTTCTGGCCGCGGATCTGGTGGGATTCCCCGAGCGCCCTGGGGGCCGTCACCGCCGCCGGGCGGCTGCTGCTGCGGGCGACTGGGGGGCGGGCCGCGGAGTCTGTGTCCACCTGCTGCCCCAGGCACGCCGGGGCGCCCCCTGGCTTCGGTTGCACGGAGTCTGCGCAGGTGAGGGGCGAGGGCTTCGCTCCAAGAGCGATAGGAGTAAGGGCCACTGTGAACTAGGACAGGTGACAGGTGAGAGCCCGCAGTCAGGGCGGGGGGCACTACTGGAAGCAAGAGAGGTGACGGCTGCTGGGGCGACCAGGGCAAAGGGAGCGTGAAGGCCGCGAACCTCTACAGGTGAGCGGGCAGCAGGCGTCAGAGACCCCGCCAGAGGAGGCTTGAGGACAAGAGCAGGGAGGAGTCGGGTCCCAGGATCTGGGGCGAGCTGAAGTTGGGCCAGGGCACCCGGGCAGGCCTGCGGGAGAGGAGGCTGTCCCCTCCCACTCCTCCTGCCCCTCCTCCTCCTGTAGTCCCAGTAGTGACACAAGCCACCGGTGGGTGGTGGGACGTGCGGGTGGCGGGAGCTTCTCTGGTCTGTTTGCCTGTCACCAGCCTCCCCTGTGAGCCTGAGAACTGTGTGCTTGTCCTGGTTCCCGAGGGCCACTCCTCCAGGAAGTCTTCCTTCTGCCCCACGCCCCCCACGCAGATGTTTACACTGGGGTTCTACAGCCTCCTGTTAATTCCCTGTTACCATCCCGAGTCATTCATGCAAAGCACACTTACTGACCATCATCTACGTGCCAGGCATCTTCTGGGTACTGGGGACCTAGCAGTGAACAAAATGCTTTTTTTTTTGAGACAGTCTCACTCTGTCACCTGGGCTAGAGTGCTGCAGCGTCAGCCTAGCTCACAGCAACCTCCAACTCCTGGGCTCAAGCGATCCTCCTGCCTCAGCCTCCCGAGTAGCTGGGACTACAGGCATGTGCCACCATGCCCGGCTAATTTTTTATATAAATGTTTAGTTGGCCAATTAATTTCTTTCTATTTTTAGTAGAGACGGGTTCTCGCTCTTGCTCAGGCTGGTTTGAACTCCTGACCTCCAGCGATCCGCCCACCTTGGCCTCCCAGAGTGCTAGGATGACAGGCGTGAGCCACCGCGCCCGGCCCAAAATGCATTTTAAAAAGTCAAAAGAGCCTGCCCTCCTGGAGCTTATCTGGTAGTAAGGGGAGACAGGTGCAAACAAGAAATGAAATAAATAGTCTGGGACTGTGGCGGGGATGGGGCGGGGCCACGGGAGGGGTGGGGCTGTACCCCAGCTGAGGGTGCGACTCCCACTCCCCCCTCTTTCCAGAGCGGCTCCACGGCAAGAGCACAAGAGTCGTCGCAGTCGAGTCGACTCCACCGCGGGCGTGGAGATCTACGGGCCCATCGAGGCAGAACCGCAGGGCCTGGAGTACTGGGTACCTCTGGTGCCTGCCAGGGGCCGCCCTGCCTGCAGTCACAGGCCCCTCAGGCTGACCCGGAGGCCTCCGGCCCCACCCGGGCTCCCCGGGACTGTTGGAGTGACACAGACTGTCCCCTCTCGCTCCGTGAACAATGCGGGCAGGAAGCGTGGGGAACATTAAGAAGGGCGAGACCCAGTCCTAGCCCGCCAGCAATTCCTCCTCCGACTCTCTACTGCCCTCTGTTGGAAACCCACAGCACGCTAAGGTAAGGTTGTCCCTCGGTATCCTGGGGCAGCGGTCCCCAACCTTTGTGGCACCTGGGGGTGAGGGGCGGTGATGCGAGCGCTGGGGAGCGGCTGTAAATACGGTGACGTTTTGCAAGTCCCTGACATAAATGGCATGGTATTTGCATATAACCTCGCAATCCTCTCATATACTTTATTTTTATTTTTATTTTTTTGAGACAGAGTCTCACTTTGTTGCCCAGGCTAGGGTGAGTGCCGTGGCGTCAGCCTAGCTCACAGCAACCTCAAACTCCTGGGCTCAAGCGATCCTCCTGCATCAGCCTCCCAAGTAGCTGGGACTACAGGCATGCGCCACCATGCCCGGCTAATTTTTTGTATATATATATATATTAGTTGGCCAATTAATTTCTTTCTATTTATAGTAGAGACGGGGTCTCGCTCTTGCTCAGGCTGGTTTCCAACTCCTGACCTTGAGCAATCCGCCCGCCTCGGCCTCCCAGAGTGCTAGGATTACAGGCGTGAGCCACCGCGCCCGGCTCTCTCATATACTTTAAATCATTTCTAGATGACTTATACTACCCAACCCAATACAATGTAAACGTTATGTAAATATTAATAGTTGTTATACTGTATTGTTTAGGGAACAATGGCAAGAAAAAAGGTCTGTAGGCGTTTAGTATAGACACTTGTTCTTGGCCGGGCGCGGTGGCTCACGCCTGTAATCCTAGCACTCTGGGAGGCCGAGGCGGGTGGATTGCCCAAGGTCAGGAGTTGGAAACCAGCCTGAGCAAGAGTGAGACCCCGTCTCTATTATAAATAGAAAGAAATTAATTGGCCAACTAGTATATATAGAAAAAATTAGCCAGGCATGGTGGCGCATGCCTGTAGTCCCAGCTACTCAGGAGGCTGAGGCAGGAGGATCGCTTGAGCCCAGGAGTTTGAGGTTGCTGTGAGCTAGGCTGATGCCACGGCACTCACTCTAGCCTGGGCAACAAAGCGAGACTCTGTCTCAACAACGACAACAAAAAAAGACACTTGTTCTTTCTCTGAATATTTTCCATGCTCAGTTGGTTGATTCAGGGATGCAGAATCCAGGATAGGGAGGGGCCCACTATACCTTATTCCCTTCAACTGGAACATTGTTTTTTGTTTTTGTTTTGTTTTGTTTTGTTTTTTGAGACAGAGTCTCACTTTGTTGCGTGAGCCACGGCGCTCGGCCAGCTCAATGGTTTTTAAATATCTGGCACTCAACAAAATAGAACCAGGAATATTAGAAGAAAAGTCATGACTGAAAACTATGAATAAACAATAGACAATGGAAGCAGCTTTGTAGTTTTGACTTGTACATGTAGGTCTTTGATCTATTTTGAGTTAGTTTGTATATGGTGTCAGGTAAGAATGCAATTTCATCGTTTTGTATGTGAATATCTACTTTTCCCAGCACCATTTGTTGAAAAGACTGTTGCATCTCCATTGAGTGGTCTTGGCACCCTTGTAAAAAATAATTTGATCATATATGCAAAAGTTAATTCTGGACTCTCTATTCTATATGTTGGTTTTTATGCCAGTAACACACTATTTTGATTAATGTAGTTTTATAGTAAATTCTGAAATCGGAAAGTGTGAGTCCTCCAACTTTGTTTTCTTTTTCAAGATTGATTTGACTATCCAAAATTCCTTGAGATTCCACCTGAATTTTAAAAGAGATTTCACCAAATCTGTACAGCAGTTTGTGTAGTATTGATAACTTAACAATATTAAGTCTTTCAATTCATTACCACAAGATGTCTTTCCAATTATTTATGTCTTCTTTAATGTCTTTCAGTAATGTTTTATAGTTTTCAGTGTACAAGCCTTTCACCTCCTTGATAAAGTTAGTTCCTAAGTATTTTATTCTTTTTGATGCTATTATAAATCAAATTGTTGTCTAAATTTCCTTTTTGGATTGTTCAACACAAACGATGACATTTTGGTGTTGATTTTGTATCTTGCTATTTTTTGAATTCTTAGTTCTAACAGTCTGTGTGGAGTTAAGGTTTTCTATATATAAGGTCATATCATCTGTGAACAGAGTTAATTTCACTTCTTTTTAAATTTGCATGATTTTTATTTCCTTTTCTTGAATAATTTCTCTGACTAGAACTTCCAATACTCTGTTGAATAGAAGAGGCAAAGGCAGGGAACATTTTTAGTCTTTCACATTGAGTAGAATGTTAGCTGTGAGATTTTCATATTTGGCCTTTTTTATGTTGAGGTAGTTTCCCCCGTTCCTAGTTTGTTGAGTGTTTTTATCAAGAAAAGGTGTTGAATTTTGTCAAATGCTTTTTAGATGATAATGTGGGTTTCTTCCTTCATTCTGTTATATGTTATATTACATCAATCGATTTTTGTATGTTGAACCATCCTGGCATACCAGGAATGAATCCTGGCTGGTCATTGTGTATAATCCTTTTAATATGCTACTGAATTCATTTTGCTAGTATTTTACTGAGGATGTTTGCATCACTTTTCATCAAGGATATAGGTCTAGGTCAGCCATGGTTGTTCTTGCCTGTAATCCTAGCATTTGGGAGGCCGAGGTGGGAGGATCACTTGAGGCTAAGAGTTTAAGGCCAGCCTGAGCAATATAGCAAGACCCCATCTCAACAAAAAATTTTAAAATGAGCTGGGCATAGTGAGATACACCTGTAGTTCCAGGTTGACAAGTGTTTTTCTTTCAAGACTATAAATAGGATATCCCACTGCTTTCTGGCCTCCATAGTTTGAATGAGAAATCTGTTGTTGATCTTATGGAGGCTCTTTTATTTGTGACAAGTCACTTTTCTCTTGTTGCTTTCAAAATTCTCTCTTTGTATTTGGGTTTTGACAATTTGACTATAAAAAATATTAATATCTCAAGTGGCTGTCATTTAATTGTGTGATGTTTGTTCAGCTTCTTGGATATGGGATATCATCAGATTTGGGATGTTTTCAGTCATTATTTCTAAAAATTTATTTCTGCTCCTTTCTTTCCTTCTTCTCTCATAGGTACTCCTGTGATATGTACATTGGTATACTTAAAGGTCCCTCAAGCTCTGTTCATTTTCCTTCACTCTTTTTTTCTTCTCCTCTGACTAGATACTTTTAATTACCTTATCTTCAGGCATGCTTACCTTTTCTTCTGCCTGCTCAAATGTGCTATTGAACCCACTTAGTGAATTTTTCATTTCAGTTATTACATTTCTTTCTTCTTCTTCTTTTTTTTTTTTTTGGTAGAGACAAGATCTCGCTCTTGCTCAGGCTGGTCTTGAACTCCTGGCCTCAAGTGATTCTCCTGCCTCACCCTCTCAAAGTGCTAGAATTACAGGCGTGAGTCACTGCACCCAGCTGAGCTGTACACTTTTGATATGGGTGCTTTTAAGGGTCTGTATTATTCTACAATAAAAAGCTTAAAAATAAAGTTGGGAAACCTTCTCATAAAAAAAGCTCCCAGCCTGATGGCTTCATTAGTGAGCTACAAAATATTGAAATACAAATTAACAATCTTATCCAAAGTGTTCCAGTGACTATAAAAAGAGTATACACTTTAACTCATTTTATGAGGGAATATAACCGTCACACCAAAACCCAACAAGGAAATTATAAGAAAGAAAAGTTAGAACCTAATCTCCTTCAGAAACATAAATACAAATATACTAAACAAAATATTAATAATTAGCTAACCAAGCCCCATGATATATAAAAAGAAATATATATCGTAATCAAGTGAATTTTGTTCTAGGAATGCAAGGATGGTTCAGCATTTGAAAATCAATTTATATAATTCACCATATTAACAGAAAAAAATGGATAAAAACCATATGGTTACCTAGAGGAAAAATAAGAATTAATTGCTAAGAATTAACATACTTCTATTATTTTTTTAAAAAATCAAACTAGGCCGGGTGCAGTGGCTCACACTTGTAATCTTAGCACTTTGGGAGGCCAAGGCAGAAGGATCATTTCAGGTCAGGGGTTTGAGACCAGCTTGAGTAAGAGCAAGACCCTGTTTCTACAGAAAATTAAAAAATTATCTGGGCATATGGCACCCACCTGTAGTCCCAGCTACTCAGCAGGCTGAGGCAGGAGGATCCCTTGAACCCAGAAGTTTGAAGTTGCAGTGAGCTGTGATGATGCCACTGCACTCTAGCTGGAGTGACAGAACAAGACTCTGTCTCAAAAAAAAAAAAATTATATAGACATGCAAAGAGCCAAGAATAGCCAAGAATGTCTTGAAGTGAAACTCTATCAGATATCCAGAATTATGAAGATACAGTAAATAAGACAAAGTATGATATTGGTAGCATGATAGAGGAGACCAAGGGAAATAACAGAGTCTAGAAACAGACTCATATACATGGATACTGAAATTCCAATAAGATTGTGCTGCAGGTAGGTGGCAGGGAGTGTTCTTTCAATAAATCCAAGTGGACATGCATATGGGAAAAGTAAATGCACTTTACCTCCACCCTATATGCCCATCATCTCCACTGGGGTTGTAGATCTAACTATGAAGTTGGACTGACAAAGCATAGAAACTCCTAGGTAACTTATGAGAATGTCTTTATGATATTTTTATGAAAGATTTCTTATGCAGGAAACAACATAAGCCACTGAAGGGAGAGATCAACAAACTGGATTACATTATTAAGAGCTCTTATTCATTCAAAGATGACAGTAAGAAAGTGAGCAGGCAAGCCACAGAGTGGGAGAAGATACATAACCAACAAAGGACTCGTATTTAGAATATATATCTTTCCAAAATGAAAACCCAGTTTGCAGAATGGGAAGCAGATTTTAACAGACACTGTCCAAAAGAGAATCTCCAAGTGGCCAATGAACATAGGAAAATTTCTTCGACCTCATTCTTATTAGAACTGCGAATTCCAATGAGAGTTAGATACAACTACACAGGCACTAACATGATTAGCACTAAAAGTACTGACAATACCAGGTGTTGTTAGGAATGGGGACCAACCAAAACTCTTATGCTTTGGCAGTAGGCATAAAAATTTGGACAATTTTGGGACACTGTTTAGCAGTACCTCCCAAGATAAGAGATATGCAGAGTCCATGCTATGGTGGACTTCACTCTTGGTTATATTATGTATGAGTGCTTACGTGCTACAAGACTGTGCCTAGATAGGCCAAGCCTGGTGGCTCACGCCTGTAATCCTAGCACTCTGGGAGGCCGAGGTGGGCGGATTGCTTGAGGTCAGGAGTTCGAAACCAGCCTGAGCAAGAGCGAGACCCCGTTTCTACTATAAATAGAAAAAAATTAATTGGCCAACTAATATATATAGAAAAAATTAGCCGGGCATGGTGGCGCATGCCTGTAGTCCCAGCTACTCGGGAGGCTGAGCCAGGAGGATCGCTTGAGCCCAAGAGTTTGAGGTTGCTGTGAGCTAGGCTGATGCCATGGCACTCACTCTAGCCTGGGCAACAAATCGAGACTCTGTCTCAAAAAAAAAAAAAAAAGAAAAGTGTTCCTAGTTATATTGTTTCTTTTTATTTATTTATTTATTTTTATTTAGATCAGTGCCACCATCAAGGAGATAAATTGTTTCTAGCCCCAAACTGGACACAACCTAAATGTCAATCCATAGGTGACTGCATCAATAGAGCATGCTGTAATCATACAACAGATGATTATAGCAATGAAGGTGAATGAACTTAGCTACACACAATACAATGAATCTCGCAGACAGAATGTTCAGCAGATGAAGCCAGTGATGAAAGCGTACCTACTGCATGATTCCACAGAAGCAAACAAAACTATTTTAGAGTGTGTTAAAGGTCAATGGGGACTGGGGAGGAGGCAAGGGTGGTGGCTGCAAGAAAGGACACATCTGGGACACTGTCAATATTATTTCCTATGGGTGGAGGTTAAAGATTTGTGTTCATAGGCCGGGCGCGGTGGCTCACGCCTGTAATCCTAGCTCTCTGGGAGGCCGAGGCAGGCAGATTGCTCGAGGTCAGGAGTTCGAAACCAGCCTGAGCAAGAGTGAGACCCCGCCTCTACTATAAATAGAAAGAAATTAATTGGCCAACTAATATATATAGAAAAATATTGGCCGGGCATGGTGGCGCATGCCTGTAGTCCCAGCTACTCAGGAGGCTGAGGCAGGAGGATCGCTTGAGCCCAGGAGTTTGAGGTTGCTGGGAGCTAGGCTAACGCCACGGCACTCACTCTAGCCTGGGCAACAAAGCGAGACTCTGTCTCAAAAAAAAAAGATTTGTGTTCACACAAAAGATCTATGCACACTGGTGTGTGTGTGTTATACTTTTTTTTTTGAGACAGAGTCTCACTCTGTTGTCCGGGCTAGAGTGCTGTGGTGTCAGCCTCGCTCACAGCAACCTCAAACTCCTAGGCTCAAGCGATCCTCCTGCCTCAGCCTCTCCGGTGGCTGGGACTACAGGCATGCGCCACCATGCCTGGCTAATTTTTTCTATATATTTTTAGTTGTCCGGCTAATTTCTTTCTATTTTTAGTAGAGACGGGGTCTCGCTCTTGCTCAGGCTGGTCTGGAACTCCTGACCTGGAGTGATCCTCCCGCCTCGGCCTCCCACAGTGCTATGATTACAGGCGTGAGCCACTGCGCCCGGCCTATACTTTATTAATTTTTTTATATGATTTTTAAACTTTTTTGGCCTATACTTTTATAAGATGTTTACAGATCAAAAAAATCCAAAGGGAGTAATTTATAGAATGAAGGTGAAAATTTCCTTCTACCTCCAATCCCATTACCTAGATGTGATCTCCAATTAATGATGTGGTAGGTATTTTTTTCTCTATGTATATGGAAGCATGTAGGTGTATTTTTTTAATCCAGCTGGAGACCTGCTGTTCTGCACTTTGCCTTTTTCAAGTAGTCTCATGCATCTTGGAGATATTTCCAATCAGAATAAAAACAGCTGAGCCATGCCTCTCCCTGGTCACACAGCAGCCCGCCCATTAGCTACCCTGTATTTGGCATCCCATACTGTTGAGCAATCAGGGTGTTTCCTATTAATTGAGACTACAATAGTGTTGCAAGGAATAAATATCTTTGAACATTCTCATTTTCCACGTGTGTGAGTATCTTGGAAAGAAACCAATTTCTAGAACTGGAGTTGATGGCTCCAAGAGTGTATGCATGTTAAATTCTAGTAGGTGCCACTTAAAAAAAAAAAAAAAAAGGTAAGCTAGAAAATAAAATGTGGGAGTGTGGCAGGGCCAGTAGAGGGGGAGAGAGTGATTGGTCCCATTTTTTTCTTCAGAGCATCTCAGATATTGTCAACTGCAAAGTGATGTCCAGCTGAGGCTGGGCTAGGTGCATGAGCCTGTAGCCCTAGCTACTCAGAAGGGTAAGGCAGGAGGATGGCTTGAGCCTAATAAGAGTTCAAGGTTATAGTAAACTATGATCATACCACTGCACTCCAGCCTGGGTGACAGAGTGACACCCTGTCACTAAAAAAAAAAAAAAAGAAAAACAAAGAAAAGAAACTGCTAGACTATTTTTCAATGTGGTGGTAGCACCATTATACATTCCCCCTAGCAGGGTGTGAAAGTTGCATTTCTTCTACACCCTTCCCAGCACTTGGTACGGTCAGTCTTTTTCATGTTCACCCTTCTAATAGATGGGTAGTGACCTTGGTATGGGTTTCGTTTGCATTTCTCTAAGGACTAATGATGTTGAGCATCTTTTTGTGTACTTATTCGCCTTCTGCGTATTTTCTCTAGTGATGGGTTTGTTCAAATCATTCACCCATTTTTAAGAATTGGGTTGTTGGCTGGGCGCGGTGGCTCACACCTGTAATCCTAGCACTCTGGGAGGCCGAGGCGGGTGGATTGCTCGAGGTCAGGAGTTTGAAACCAGCCTAAGCAAGAGCGAGACCCGGTCTCTACTATAAATAGAAAGAAATTAATTGGCCAACTAATATATATAGAAAAAATTAGCCGGGCATGGTGGCGCATGCCTGCAGTCCCAGCTACTCAGGAGGCTGAGGCAGGAGGATTGCTTGAGCCCAGGAGTGTGAGGTTGCTGTGAGCTAGGCTGACACCATGGCACTCACTCTAGCCTGGGAAACAAAGCGAGGCTCTGTCTCAAAAAAAAAAAAAAAAAAAAAAAAGATTAGCTGGGCATGGTGGCGCATGCCTGTAGTCCCAGCTACTCAGGAGGCTGACGCAGGAGGATCGATTGAGCCCAGGAGTTTGAGGTTACTCTGAGCTAGGCTGACACCATGGCACTCTAGCCCAGGCAACAGAGTGAGACTGTGTCTCAAAAAAAGAATTGGATTGTTTTCTAGCTATTGATTTTTAAGAGTTCTTAAAGTATTTGGATACTAGTTGCTTATCAAGTTTGTGATTTGAAAATATTTTCTTCCAATCTGTGGCTTGTCTTTTGATTCTCTTAATAGTTTTTGAAGAGGAGTTTTTAATTTTTATCTTTGAAACAAGGTCTTCCTCTGTCTTTCAGGCTGTGGATAACAGTGACAAGTTTTTAATTTGGATGAAATCTGATTTATCAAGGATTTCTCTTATGAATCATGCTTTAGGTATTATATATAATGAAATTTTGCCTCCTCACAAAGATCATAAGATTTTTCTCCTATGTTTTCTTATAGAAATTTTCTAGTTTTAGGTTTGCATTTAGGGCTATGGTTCATTTTGAGTTAACTTTTATATATAAAATGTCTTTATATTTAAAGTGCATTTCTTGTGGCAGTGTAAAATTGGGTCTTGCTCTTTTCATTCAGTCTGACAATCTCTGTCTAATAACTGGGTTTACATAATTTGGGTTTAATGTGCTTATTAATATGGTTAGATGTGAATTTATTATCTTCATATTTTTCCTATCTGTCCTATCTGGTCTTTGTTCTCCTTTTCTAC
>VSMD01063209.1:0-80574 GCA_008750895.1 Mirza zaza | reverse complement strand
TCTGTCTTTTTAAAACTTCCCCCAGACTTTTGGGAACTTGCAGCCTGGCCTGCATCCCTGAGGCAGGTTAAATCTCCCAGGTGGCCGCCAGCCCACAAGGTGGGTGGCTAGCAGAGGTCACAGGCTTTGTTTTTGGCAGAGATGGAATCATTAGAATCTTTAACCGTAGTAATTGCCTGAAGCTGAGAACCCTCCCTTTAAAGCTTTGCATTTCTGCCTATGTTCGGGAAAATTTGGGATTTTGAGATGAGAAGGTCTATTCTATTTCCTCCTTTGCTGGCAAAATAGACTCTCTCTTTTCCTTCCTCCTCAAACTGCTAGTCCTCATTATTGGGCCTAATGGACAAGCGGCCGAGCTTTCAGTAACAAGAGATCATCACCTCCACCTCTCAAGCTCCTTTGAAGAGATTGCCAGCAAGAACAAAAGCCATTGGTCTGGGACCCCCCAAGGTGGTAGTTACCTTAAGCAAGTGACACCCTAAAGCAGTGGTGCTCAAACTTGGTTGAACTTGGCAATCACTTAGTTTGAAAAAGGTAACTGTTATCTGATTCCCACCTCCAGGGATTCTGATTTAATTGGTACAGAGGGCTTCCTGGATTTGCAAAGCTTCCCAGGTATCACTTGTGGGCAGCACAGTTGATGAACTCTCAAGCAGTGGTCCTCAAACTTCCCTGGGCATCTACATCAACTGGATGGTTTGTGGATGGTAAAACAGATTGCCGAACCCACCTTCAGAGTTTCTGATTCAGTACATCTGGGGTGGTGCCTGAGAATTTACCTAACAAGCTCCCAGGTGCTGCTGCTGCTGTTGGCCTACTGACCACATTTTGATAACTACGCTGTGATTTATTTCTTCATTATACTTGATGGGAGGATGGCATGTAAGCAGAGTCCAAAGTCAAATCATGATAGTCATCACAGTCTGTGTTGTCCTCACCTGGAAGAGAAACACGGCAGGTAGAAATCTCAACTTCTGCTTTCTAAATACTAATTTTACTTCCTGTTCTTCCCCTCATTATCTATGTGATGTATGAGGTCTGTCGAGAATGTATTGTGCCATTGTTACTACGACAAGAATGGTTTGTGCGACATTAGCGTAGCCTGGCAGCCAAGGAGAGTGGATGGGAGGTGTGTGCGTAGACAGTGATGACGTCACTGCCAGCCAGTGGGGCTTTAGACACTGTTGGGTGAGCCTGCGTGTTGTGTGGCTGCTGCACTCAAAATGCTGAGCCAGTAGAGCGACTGATTTTGTGTTAAGCTCGAATATTCCTTGACAGAAACCATTCGGATGATTCAGAAGGTTTTCAGGGATGGTGCGATGAGTGCAGCACAAATAAAAGTGTGGCACAAATGCTTCAAAGGTGGTCGAGAATCTGTTGAAAGCGAGCATGTTCTGGAAGGCCTGCAACAAGCAGAGCACCTGAGAATGTTGAATGTGTATGGGTTAGGTGAAGAGACGCTGGGAGAACTATGTGACGTCCCAAGGTGAGAAATCTTTTAAGTGTGACGGATGTTCTCATCTCTAAAGATTGGTGTTTGGCAAAGCACTATGTTTTTTAAAGCACAGAGACGAAAAAAAAAATCCCACCTGGTTAGGTACTCTCAAAAGGTATTTTGGTTCCAAGATTGAGCGTTGATATCAGTGGACTGGGTCATTTCACTTGGTAAATTTTCTACCCCTTAGTTAAACAGAATTACCTATTTCTTAAATATACTAAGTAATGAAATATATTCAATTATTTCTTCATTCACCAGTGTGCAATGAGAAGTGTGTAATGTCTGTCTGAGCCCTAAGGCCAGTTCTGCCTTCAGCCAGCCTGGTAGCCATCCCTAAGTGAACTTACATCTCTAAATCTGTTTCCACATTTACAAAATGAAGGGTGATATATATTTGGCATATGTTCTGTTTCTCTGAAGAACCCTAATGCAGATTTTGGTATTAAGAGTGATTCTAGAGGAACGGAATTTTGAACATGAATTTTCTCAATTGATTCTGGAGTTTCTGGAATTGAATCCCTAGTCTGATTAGACTTAAAGATGCCAATGACTCTACTTTCAGTAGTAAAGAGAGCACTGATAGTCCATGGCCTGAAGTTTTTAGAGACATACCAAATATTTGTATTTGATAGTCCTGATCAACTACTTAAAAGAAGCAAAGAGCTAGGTGACTCTGTAGCATACTTTTGAACATTTTTGGAAAAATAATGAATATAATGATGATTGGTTGCTATGAATGTCACTAGACAAAGTGGTGAAAGCTAAAGATGGACTCAGGGATTTGAATTCCCAGCACAAGTGCTACATAAATGCCCTGAGATCTTCCATGCTCCTCCTTAAGGAAACTCTTGTCTCCCATAGCCACAGGGCTGAAATTGCTTAATATCTAACGCAGAACCCCATCCTGCATCTGGCTAAATGATAGTGAAAGTTGAACTCCCAGTCTAACAGGGTGTTTACTGTTAAAGCGAGTGCTTTGATTGGGAAAGAATGGGATCTTCTAAGTTGAGAAGGGACATATGGGAAGACCCTGATGAAGCTGGGGGCATTGAGCTGCCCCTAAATTCTTTACCAGGGGTGGAGGAAGTTTCCCTACCCTTGGCAGAAGTGGCCTCCCCAGCCCCAGCATAAGTGGCTTCCTCAACCCCAGCAGAAATGGTCCTCCTCTCAGTAGTATCAGCCTTTCTACCTCTGTCTGAGGGGCGTTAACCCTGTATTGCCTGAGAAAACTGTAATGGTCTCCCTTGAGGTAGTTGCCATACAAGACAATGCTGGTTCTCCTCAGGACCTGCCCTCCTTTGCTTCTAGACCTATAACTGGACTCAAGTCCCAGCAGGCACCTGCAAGTAGGATCAGTGTGTGACCCATGAGGAGGTGCATTCCAGTGTTTTGTTACTTGGAGAGTCCTGACTACTACACACACTAGAGGCTGGCCCCAGCCTAGAAGCAAAGAGAGCCTAAGGAGCCAGCTGGTGACCATCCTCCAAGTTCACATTATTGCTTAATCCTCTGATTGTCCCATTCTGCTATCAAGGAATGACCATTCTAGGATCATTCTTCTAGGATGAACATATGTCCCTGTAAGACAAAACAAGGCCAAGGGAAGGAGACCCAGAACACAGAAAAACATTTCCTAGTATCTAGAGACTCTGAGTCCCTATGTCTTCTCAGATCTAAACAGCTTAGAAGCAGAAGCACAGACTTCTAATGCCATAGGAGAAAGAGAGAAGGGCTGGACATACTCAACTGGCTTTCCACTCCAACCTCATGAATGAAGATGCCTGAAAAGACTTTCCCCTAAGTAAGCCTACTCAAGTATTTCTGCCAAAGCTCTGTACCCTAGAAAATACAGCCTAATGAATAGCTTTGAAGTTCATCAGTCAGGGACAGTTGTCTTTCTTCGTGTAGAATACGTGATGGAAGATAAGAGTGGAGAAGAGCCACGTGCCACTATAGGAAACAAATGGGTCAAAATATGGGATTTCTAAGGCATCTTCCAGTTGACAATACATGAATCTTAGTCTCAGAGTCTAAGGCCCTCAACACATGCAGAAGTGGGAACTCTGCTCTTTGCTCAGTACAATACAGGCCTCACAGGGTGTTCATCTCTAGTTCCTCTAGTTTGTTTCAAGGTAGAGAGAAATTTATTTAAATTTGCTGGGACAAAATTGCAAATTAAAGGACCAAGACTTAATATCCTATACTTTTATCTAATCTGAACAATAGAAAGTTTTGTAACAGTCTCAGCATCTAGAATATATATGTGTATATGTATATAGTATATGTCATAATATATATATATATAAAATATACTTATGTATGTTATACATATGTATAACATCTACAGGCCATATATGTATATGTGGCCTATATATAGTCCATCTCTCTCTCTCTCTCCTCTCCATATATGTATATAAAAACACACATATACATATGCTATTCTTTTGGAATTAGAGTTTTTAAAAGTCTGATTCCTACTTCAAAATTGATAATAAGGCACCTGCTGGAAGTTCTGGAACATTTTGTTGATTCAAGCAATAAAATGGAAATGCAAATAAAGTTAACTTCAGGTTCAAATGTAGTTCATTTATTTTCCCTACCAACAAATGTCCAAATTATTAGAAATACTTTCATGAAAGCTTTCACTGTTCACAAATGTTTATATCTGAAAGTACATTTTTTCTAATAATACGAATATACATTTGGCATAGGTTGTTTTTTAAAATGTAGCAGGATGTAGCTTTTTATAAAGTCACATGTAATGTTTTTTTTTTTTTTTTTCCATTTCAGCCTTGACTGAAGTGGGGTAGATATGAACTTGGCCTGAGACACATCTGTGCCCAAGAAACCTAGAGTTTCCACAAGGATTATTTAACTATTTCATGTATGTTAAGGGCCTTTTATGGCTAATGGTAATTAGTTTAAATCTCCCTGTCTAAAAATCTAATCTTTCCCTTGAGGATGCTCTAATCTGGTCCTCCTACTACCTTTGTATTACTCTCATCATCCAAGTTACAACAGTTCAACCAGCCATTGTTGGCTTTGCACATGGAGGAAGGGGCTCAGCAGCCCAGGTGTGCAGAAACTTCTACAAGCTTGGAATGGCCCTCAGTTGACAGTCTTTGAGGCATTGAGGACCTCAGTCCTACATTGCTGTAACCTGAATAAGCAAGAAAGGATTCTCCTGAGAGCCTGCAGAATGGAACACAGCCCTGCCGACGCCTTGGTTTTTAGTCTTGTAAGATTCATACCAACTTCTCATCTACAGTTCTGTAAGATTATGTTGTTTTAAGCCACTAAGTTTGTGGTAGTTTGTTACAGCAGCAAAGGAAAACCAATACATCAAGAGCTGGAAAAGTCAAAATACTTCCTTGATGATACAGAAAGGAAACGATAGCAGCATAAGTGTGTTGAGACATCATGTTATGTACCTTAATTTCTTCTTTTTTATCAGGATTATGGGGAGTCATAGGGAAGTTAGGTTGAAGAATTGATGCATGAATGAGATTTTCGATGCTCAGCCCCAACCTCTGCTCTGAATTCCACAGATAAGACTGCGCTAAGGTGATCACCAGGTGTGTTCTTTCCTTAGAGGAACTTCTGTTCCTCTAGAGCTGGATAAACATTCCTTTCCATCTCCTTAACCCTGCTGAGCCAAACCTGAGTAGTATTTCTTAAATAGTGTCAGCAGCAATTTTGCCCTTGGGAAATAATTCTTTGAAGCTACAGTTTGCTTTTAATAGCATTTCTGGAGAATAGAAGACGTCATCATTTAACTTTCACCACTTTCGAGTAGACTTAAAGAGGTTAAAAACCCTAGCCCAAAAAATAACATTTCGATGTAAAATTACAGCAAGGCCATGAGAGTTACAAAGAAATGAAAGGTCCACCTCTTCATGCTGATTCCAAAGAAAAGCTTTCAGGGTTTCTGCAGTTTGTTTTAAACTTAATAGAAAGGCCTCATCCGTTACTTCATCCTGCAGGCTCTTATCTGATCACTGGTGCCATTGACATCACTTTGTAGGCATTTTGGTTATTTCTGGAAACAGAAGCAGCAGGAAAAATGGTTAAGCCCTTAAGAGAATTAAGTCTTGAAATGGAAAATTCAGTCTAGTCCTTAGTGACAAGCTTCCTCTTCAAGCTGTTTGAGGATGAAGCTCTCACTTATAAATAAACAACTTGGAATCTTCTCCCACCTCTGATTTATTTTCCACGAGGGACTGCAACTGCTCTAGGTGGTTAAAAACAACAACAACTGCTGGGATCCAAGTTGTCAGTTTGCTCCTTGGAGCTTCTGAATACTTATTGGCTGCTTTCCCCCGTGAGGGATGCTGATTGGCACGGGAAGAGCAAGGAAGGCAGGAGCACCGTGAACACTCCTTCCCTGCAATGTCAGGGCAAAGCGTGACCGGGCTCTGGGACTCCTCGTCAAGCTTGCTGTGAGGCCCAGTGACCAAAGAGAGAGACCGGCCATTTCTTTGTGCTGTGACAGGATAGCACAGCAGAGACTAATAATTTTTTAACAAACATAGTATTTAACAAAACTAGAAAATCATAGAATCTGCAAGGATCTCAGAAGATTTTGAAGTCCAGCACAAATACAAGGAAGAAAGCTGTTCAGACTATTCCCCAAAGATGAGATTGAAATGCACTGGAACAGAGACTGACCGCCTGTCACTGGAGCCTGTCACCTATCAGCGGGATTTGCTGGAAATTGAGTCCTCACGTTGGTCTGAACCTGGCTCTTTGTCATCCTCCCCCTGGTGGCTCTGCAGGATGTGGCTACAAAGAATGAGTTTTCCCCACTATACTCTGAATAAAAGGACCTAAGTAAAAAGACTTTAGGTTAGAACATACCTAACTTGAGTTGCTATCAGTGTTAGAAGGAAAAAATGAATTTTGCAGCAAAAAAAAAAAAAATCCTGGGTTCTAATCAGTCTTGCAACTTACTATGTATTTGACTTTGGGTCTTTTTCTTAACCTTTCTTATCCTCAAGTTTCTTAAATTAAGGGTAATAAGAATCACCCTGAGACTGAAATGAGGTAATAGTGTTGTGAAGCACCTAATTCAGCACCTGATATATGCGAAACATAAACACATATGATGGTTCTTATTTGTTACAATCTTTTGAGTGGACATTGATATAGGTGCTTGGCATGTTGAGCTGCACCAAAACCTGTCTAGTCCCTGTTGTCGTGAGAAGAGAGGTCATGAGCAAACATGAAGGTACATCTAAGTTGGATTTTAATAAGCCCTCCAAAGAAAAACACAGTAAAGCTCGGGATGGAGAGTGAACAGGTGCTCTTTTCTAATGGGGGAGGACAGGGACGGCCTTTTTGGGGAAAGTGACATTTAAGGAGATACCTGCAAGTGCTAAGGTTTTGAGCCATGTGGCCATCTGGAGAAGAATATTCCAGAAGGAGGGAACATAAAGGGTAAAGATCCTGAGGCAGAAGTGCTACTGCAAGTGTGTCAGGGTGGCAAGGAGGCCACTGTGGATGGTGCAGGGCCCTCGGGGCTGTGGCTGTTGTTGGGGAGAGACAGCCAGAGGCTACATCATACAGGACACTTAGGGCTGTAGTACGTTTTTGGGTGGTTGTCTTGATGTGTTTAGTGGGTGGTTTTCTGCCAAAATGTGACATTATAAGACTAGTTCTCAACCCTGCCTATATACTGAAATTGCTTGGGTTTTTTTTGTTTTGTTTTATTTTGTTATGTTTTAATACCAGTGTTCAGCCTTAATTCTAGAGAGTTGGAATTAAATGGTCTGGGGTGAGGGATCTGTGTGTGATAGACGCTCTCCCAGAGATTCTAGTGGGTGTCAAGGTGGAGAAGCACTGTGACAAAAGGTATCAGTGGCTAATAGGATAAGAAATGTATACGATGAGCCAGCGAGTTTGATTGTGTGCTGAGGGAAGTACAGCTGCAATCGTGTGTGAAAAGCAGTGGGATCAGATATTCCCTAGTGATGAATAAGCCAAGACAGTTTTCTAGTCTTGGTCAAGAATTGGAAAAATCTTGACAAAGAAAAGGGATTTTCTCACTCCCTGGTGGTCTTGCAGATTTTTGTTCTGAGCTGTTGTAAGCAAAAAGGTAAAGACGACCAGAAAACTGGGACAGAATGGATCCCTGAAAATGTTGCATCTAGAATCTTGTTCTTTAAAAGTATTTTAACTACAAAGAACTTCCTTGTGCTCCACTCTGTAGTTGACGAAGGTGGTTAATTTGGGTTCCATGTTGGTCTTTAGTTGCTTAATAACTGTGGCTTCTAGCATCTTTTGTATACTTATCACAAAATTATACAAGTAAGACATCATTTAGCCTTGTGTTTTAACCAGTTTGCATTCTTTTGCTTCAGTAGATAAAAAAATTATCTAGTTGAAAGCATTGTGGTTACTCATTGGTTCTCAACTATGGACAGTTTTGTTCCTCATGGGACATTTGGCAATTTCTGGAGAAACTTTTGGCTTTTACAGCTGGGACAGGATGCTCTTGTCATGTGTGTCATAAGTAGAGATTGAGATGGCCCAAAAATGTCAATATTGTTAAGACAGAGAAAGCCTGTTGAAGGTCATTGTCCTCTAGCTTGAGAGAGAAGAAAATCCAGTCCTACATTTCCTGCTACTTAGCTGTGTAATATTAAGCAATAAGTTTGACTTCTCTTAATATAGAGGTGGAGTGGTTGTCTGAAAATAAGCTCTTGAATTAGGTTCAATATAACTCAGTAAAATACAGGTGCCTATAGTGTGTCTATCACTGTGCTAAGCTGAAACATAGAGAAGTTTCTTCTCCTTTTAGGAATGTAATTATCTCTGAGTGTACATAAGTCAGCTATAGCCGTGATAATGCTCTACAATAAGCTGCATTAAATTTCACTGTCTCAAATCATCATTACATATTTTCATGGATGAATTAATTTTCAGATTGGCTGGAGTTCAGCTGATATGGCTTTGATATGTCCTCTAGTTAGGACTGAGTTCCGATGCTGTGTGTGACTTTCATCTTCTTGGACCACTGGCTCACCAAGGGCAGGTCCTCTCATGGTGGCAGCAGAAAGCACAGGCAGCAAATAGAAATAGTCAATCCCTGTTAAGGCCTGAGCTCAAATCTGTGTCACTGTCCCTTTCACCTACATTCTTTTGACCAAAGCATGTCATGTGCTTAAGACCAGAATTATAAAGCTGGTGAAATAGAATCTGTCTCTTGTGGGGAAAATTTTAAAAATCACACATTAAGGGGAATGAACATAAGGAGAGGTGAGAATCAAGAACAATGACACTATCTATACATGGAGACCTTCCACCTCTAATATGCAACAGTTTTAAGACTATATTCTTGTTTTTGCATGTTTTAAGAGAGTTTTGATTTATTAAGTTGAATTCAATGGTGACTCTTCATTTAAAGTTTATTTAAAGAAAAAATGTCCAATTTGACTTCCACAATCTACCTGAACTTCCTTTGCAACCATTTCCATGCATAGGAAGACCTAGGCAGTTGTCAGTCCCACTTTGTTCAACTGGATGTATTTCTTCCATCATGGAGGCTTGCTACAAAAAGGGGTAGAACTTGCTTGGTACAAAATATAATTTATGATACCCTGGCAGTGGAATGAAGAAAACCCAGATGGCTAGCATCCTTGGCACCATGCAGTGTGTCCTCTGAGTGATGTGTCAGAAGTTCTTCCTGCTCAGTGGGTGATGGCTTTCTTCCAGCTACTTCCCCTTCAGTCTGGGCACCAGATAACCTTGTATGTTATAAATGGTTCATTAAAGTGCTTTGAAGGACCTGCTAACAACAGTGACCCTGGACTAGCAATAAGTACTTTACACGCATCTATGTGCCTGATGACAACCCCATCTCTAAGTAATCAGATGTAAGTTTAAAGTGTGTCTGTGTGTAAATGTGTGTGTTCATAAATGCATAGAATAAACAGAAAGGGAACTCATCATTTAGATAATGGGGGTTGTACCAGGGAGAAGCATCAAGTGGCTCTCGGACAGCAGAGGGAAGGAAAATTTGTTTCGCTGGATACCCCTTTATACCTCATATATTTTGTGTCAGGAGCATATAATACCTATGCAGAATACTTCAATGCAATGAAGAAGGGCACTAATATTCACATTTTATAATTGGGAGAGTTGAGTGAATTACTTTCCTATTCAGAGCCTCCAAGCTGTATTTCTAGAAAAGTGGCAAAACTGGGATTTGAATGCAGGTCTCTGTAACTCTGAAAACTTACTTTTAAAAATTTTGCTGTGAAATTATTTCTCAAAATTTTCTGGAGGTGAATAGCTGTGCATTCATTGGCCTTTTCTGTTCAGCAGACAGGCATTTTCATCAATAATGTCTCCGATAACTTGGCCATTAAGCTTCTGCTTTCCAGGGGTTTCTGTTGGATGGGCTCTACAAAGCCCATTAAGCAGTCTAGTTTGTCT
This sequence comes from Mirza zaza, assembly GCA_008750895.1. NCBI lineage: Eukaryota > Metazoa > Chordata > Mammalia > Primates > Cheirogaleidae > Mirza > Mirza zaza. The sequence continues at coordinate 70,640 of VSMD01063209.1, read as the reverse complement.
TGGTTTCCAGTCTGAGTGTGGGTTCATGAAGGCATAAGACACATTACATGAAGTCATCCACTACGAGAAGCTGAGAAGTCTTGTTTGCCAGCTTTCATTTTTATCCTCTTTGCCTATTAAAACAATTAGTAGTAACGTTGTACACTATTGTGTACCAATATTGATCACTTGTGTCTTCTGGGAATGATAATTTCTTGAAGAGTTCTCCTAATCCCAGTCAATGTCTGGAGACTGTTTTTCTGACAGTAGGAAATGAGCATTCAAGAACTCAAATGTAAAATGTTATTAAAAGGAGAAAGTTATCAAAACTTCATGAACTGATTTTGCACCAAACATCCACATGATCCAGTTTTCCCCAAGAGCACAGCAGATGAGGATTGGTTGGGAAATAAACCACGCTCAAGGAATGGACGGCAATTTATTCTCCTGCGAAAATTTTCACTGTTTTGGAGCAGACATTTATAAAGTCAGTTATCCTTCCTGACAGTTGCTGATTGATTTTTTTTCAAGAGAAAATCCTCTCAACACTTGCAGCCCTCCTTTAGCCCCTTGTAGTTTTGGGGCATTTTGTTGTTTTGTTTTCTGTTTTAATCCGTCTTTATGGAAAAGAGAGAACATGATACCGTGGAGAAATCCATCAACTGAGAATTATGCCACTGGGATGCGGGTCCTCTCTCTTCCTCCAGGCTGCTCTGTGACTGTCATTAAGTCAGTCTCCCTCTAAGAAGAATTGGAGTGCATGTTCTCTGAGGTCTCTTCTGTCCCAAGCGTGACAATGTTATGACTTTCCCCCCCCCTAGGACTCAGGAACTAAAGAGCCTCAGTTTCTCACCCGAGGCAGTCCTAAACAAAAACATCAAATTGTTCAGGTTTTTCTTTTGTGGGATTTTATTTCCCTGCTCTGTGTGTCTCCTCCTCTTTCCTGCTTCCTCCTAGGTATCTATAACAAAGGCTCTACATATCAGCCAGCTACCAGCTAGGGCAGGAGAGCGCAGCAAAAAGAACAACAGGTTTGGAGTCAGTCGGGAGCTGGTTTTATTTTCTGCTCTTTCATGAGCTGTATGATCTTGAAAGAGTTTCTCAACTTCATCAGCAGGATGACAGGGATGACCTAGATAATCTCTGTCATTTCATCTGAGCTCTAAAATAACTATTCTGAGGCCTGCTTCAGTGGCAATGCATGATGTTGCCTTCTTCAAACCCCTTACCCAAAAATAGGTAATTTATAGAATGTATATTTTTCTCTCTTGATTTCAATTTGTATCAAATAATGGAGACCCACTTCACAGTTCCATCATTGTGGCATGTTAACTGTCTTTATTATTCCATTTGAACTTTTAGGTCTTGTCTATAGGCATGGATTCTGGTCTCGGTTGGGCTAAGAATTTGGTTCACTGCAACGTGTAAAGGGAGAGTAAATTTGTCTTTAAGGTTTCATACCTGGCCTTGTCAAATCCATGTGTAGGCATCTGGTTTGTTGTAAGGACAACCTGTTTCTTGGGATAGGAAAAGAGACCTTATCCTTCCTGGCTGTGCTACCTATAAGATCAGAGTAAAGATGGCTCATAGAAAAGTAGCTTCAAAAATTTTTAATTGAGATCTACATAAGAAATAAACACAGCTGAAATGTTTTGCAAAACAATTATTATACTTAGTATATGCAATACACTTTGGTTTTTGTATTCTGTTTCCTTACACACACATACACACAAACACACAGATCTGACCTACTAAACTGATTTCACAGCCCTCTAATGGGTCTTGACCTGATGTTTTGAAAAACAGTCACAGCGAATTTTACCATTTAGTCAGAATGCCCTAGGGACCGAAAACCATCTTGGCTCAGTTTTCAGCAAAGAAGTAAATAGAGCCATTAAATGATAGACACTGGCATGAGTGTGGTATAGTGAAGAACTTCTCAAAAAGTGGCATTATATTGTCCTCATACACAGGTAAGTGGTGTCAAACCCCTGGAGAATCTTGCTAGGGTTGTCATTCTGCTCTATTATATGTTTTCTTATTTTTTCTTACTAAAAGAAAAAATTTTGCATCTCGTAACTTTGCCATCCTGGAAGAGCTCCATTGCTTAAGTGGCTTGAGGCACCCACGTCCCTCTTTTATGGTAACCCCAGGTGGAGACACAGGTAACAGTGACCTAGAAGGGAGAAGGACTCTGACAAACTGACTGGGAGGCTGTTGGCCGAGTCACTTAACCTCTTTGTGGGTTAGTACTCCATGATGAAACAAAGTAGGTAGAACGCGGTCTTCCACTGAAGGCTTTTGACATGCATGCTTGCCCACTCGAAGCTTTCAGTCAGCTTCTAGCAATCACACATCTCTGGAGAGCTCTCTCAAGCCAGTCTTCACCATGGGTTGGTACATGGGAATTATATCAGTGCCACTGACATTGAATGTTCAGGGATAAAAGAAGGCTCCCAGGCTGGATTGATATTTCCAAAAATGAAATAGAGAATTGAGGATAAGTATATTGATCCTCAAACTGTAGAAGCACAATGATTTTTGGAAAGTTTGAGACTCAAAATAGTTTGGACTCCTTGATTTTTTTCACAGCATTTTCTAGATATCCTAAATATTAGTAATTACCCATATCCTGTTGGAAGATACAACTTTAATGGCCTTAGACTTTGGAATTATCTTATTAGCAAACTTAATTTTTTGAAAGATATGCTCACTTCAGATCTTATTTTTAAATACCAGAATGTTTTTCAGAGACCTCTTCCATTTTATTGTAAGACGAAAGCTACAAAACACAAAAAATTAGGCGTCAGAATTATATGAGAAGAGAATGTGCCAGTATTAATCTAATGTCATGCTGCTATTTAACATGAGTAATGATAAGGGCATATTTTCAGTTGGTAACAGTGCCGGAGCCAGGCCTTAAACTCAGGTCCTGCTGGCTCCACAGCTGACTGCCACACAACCATAGGGAAAGCAGGGAACTACTCCAGGCTTCCTTTCTCAAGTACAAAATGGAAATCATAACACAATGTACCTTGACAGGGTAATTGCTAAGATTAAATAAGATAAAGTCTTAAGCACTTAGCATAGTATTTGACTTGCAAAGTATTTTAAGCAAATGTTAATTGTATTATTACATAATTATGAGGATGGGAACTAATAGGTTTTAATCATAAAAGTAATTTATATTCTTCAAAAATTTAAAAACATGAATAAAAATTTTCAGTATAAGGAGTTAAGTAAGTTACATTCAGGAATATTTTGCATATAAAATATTTGCATATGTAATATACATATGTAAACCTGAAGATATATGTGTATATACATATAGTTTAAAAAAAGTTTTATATGTCATTCTGTTAACTATTTTCTTTTATCAAAAGATGTATATATACATTTTTTAATACCAGCACCAAAAATGTACTTTATTCTCCACAACAGTTTCCCAGTATTCCATTTTATAAATATATTGTCATTTTGAAACTCTTATTGATGAATATATAGATTATTGCCATGTTTGTGGTATTATAAATAATATATTTTAGTATATAGTTTTAATCTATAGATCCTTTCTACTTGTGTAAGTTATTTTATCAGATGAATTTATAGAAGAGGAATTTATGGATCAGATTATGCCCATGTTAAAAAAAAATGTTAGCACATTCACCAAATTGTTTTCTAAACATGTTGTACTTACCAACACTTAAGGGGACCCTATTTTCCCATAACTCCAAACCACAGGCTTTAAACTTTTTCCAGTCAACTAAATGACTATTAGTTTCTTATATATAAATTTGCATATCTTAACAATAAAAAGGAGAAGTCACCCAATTAAAAAGTAGGCAAAGGAGGGTCCTGGGAAGATGGCAGAGCAGGAAGCTACAGGAAACTGTGATACTTGTTTGACACATGTAGACATATGTCAAAACTTATCAAGTTGCACACTTGAAAAAATATGTACAGAGGGAAAAAAATGGCAGAGTAGGGGTGTCCTCCAGGCTCTCTGCTCCCAGAGTGGAGAGTGAAGAAAGCGGACAACCACACTCGAGCAATCCGCACTTCTACAGGACCAGCTTCGCAGGCCTGCAGACATCCACCGGGAAACGGAGGGGTAAGAGAGATTACAGCTGAAATCAAAGGTGAATCGAATATTCTTCCACAAAACCCGGGGGATCGGAAATATACAACACGGAGGGAGCAAGGCGCAGTTTGACCGGCTGCCGCGGGCTGTAGCATCAGCTCTACCTGGCGCTGGGAGACGCCCACCCGCCGCCGAGCTCCACACCCACACAGGCCTGGAAGTGTCTGAAGTTGGTGGGAAGTGGTAGTACCGGGCAAAGCTGTGTGGAGAGGAGACTAGAGTAGGGAACATTTTGAACTCTCCTTAGCACTCAGCTGAGGCAGTTTCAGGTGGGGCAAGGTCCGAACCCAGCAGTCGCTCCCCTGCTCGACAGGAGCAAGAGCTCACTTTGGCCTCTCGCTGCAGGATGCTTCCAGGTCCATGTTAAGGGCAGTACATCGGAAAGAAGGCTTTGACCTTGGATATAGTTGAGGTTTTGGCTGGTGCTGAGTGGACAGAGCACGCAAAACTAGGTTCCTTGAACCATGGGGATTCCACGAGTTGGGGAAGTCCCTCTGGTCCTCCAACACTGCCCCCGTCTTCCCATTCCTGTGGTTTGACTTGGACTCTGTGTTTGGAGGCGCAGTAGGGAAGGAGTGGTGGTATGCGTGGCTGCTCCGCCGGACTGATCTTGGGCGGTCTCTCGCTGCATAAACTGCCTGTGCTCTGTGTCCAGAGAGCAGAGCCTGGCTTGGCAAGGTGGAGCTGCCAAGATATAACCTGCTTTTCTAGCTATAACCTGGAGAGACATTATCACCCACACCCTCCTGCGACTTGGGACCGGGTGCTTCGTGCCAAAGGTTCTGACTCCACCTTGGGGTGGAGCTGAGAAAGAGGCTGTTCCCATTCCTGCCACCTGTCTCAAACTCTGTATTTAAAGAGACAGAAGGTGGAGAGTGGCAGGTCACGGCTGCCTCACCAGTCAGATCTTGGGTGGTCTCTCACTGTGCAAGCTGCCCATGCTCTGTGTCCAGAGAGCAGAGCCCGTCTTGGCAAGGCAGAGTTGCGAAGGAGGCTGCTTTTCCAGATACAACCTGGGGAGACACCATTACCCACACCCTCCTAGGACTTGGGTCTTCATGCCAAAGGTTCCAACTCCACCTCTGGGAAGGGCTGAGAAAGAGGCTGTTCCCATTCCTGCGGCTTGTCTTGAATTCTGTGTTTAAAGGGGTAGGAGGCGGAGAGTGGTGGTTCCAGCAGTTGCCTCACCAGATTGATGTTGGGCGGTCTCTTCCTGCACAAGCCACCTGCACTCTGTTCAGAGAGCAGAGCCTGTCTTGGCAAGGTGAAGTGGCAAAGGAGGCTACTTTTCCAGATATAACCTGGGGAGACACCATCACCCACACCCTCCTATGACTTGGGTCTGGGTGTTTTGCGCCAAAGGGTCTGACTCTGCTCTGGGCAGTATTGATAAAGAGGCTATTCAACCCAAAACCCGAGTTGCAAGACTGTCACCTCTGCTCCACTTCCATCTCCCTGCTGGCACTGGCCACAGAAAGGCAGCTCTAACAGCGTATCAGGACAGCCTATCAAACTGAGTCCCCTCTTTACTGTGGCCTGATAGCCAGTGCCTCCAGCCGAAGGGGAAGCCCTATTCCCGGGACCTACAGAGGGGCGTGGGAATCTGTTGTCTTGGCTAAGATTTGCTGGGGTTGAAGAATATCCTTAGCAGTGACCAACCCACTGGGATTTCATGCGGACGGGACTAACCTCATCCTGACAGGGGCTAAGTGATGGGGCAGGTCTCTTTCTGGTTTGGGACTCTCAGAGGCCTCAGGAAACAAAAGAGAGAGTAATCTCAGAGTCTATCATAGTGCTTCCCACTCCAGCCTAGGGGTTGAGAATGAACTAAGAGTTATCTGCCCCCTGAATCTCTAAACAAGGGGCATAAACCCATTAATCTCTATAGACATAAGGTGAAGACATTAGATCAAAAATAACCCAACAGACTCAAACTCCTCTAAGATGATACTGGACCACAGCACATATTCCCAGCCCTGCCAAAAATTTTTCCTTAGGAATCCTGGAATTCAGCCCATAACCCAGTCCCAACACCTCTGGTCCTCGACAAAACACCAAGATGAGAAAGAACCAGCAGAAGATCACAGGAAACATGAAGGAGTAGAGAGAAAAGTCACCTCCAAAAGAAAATACTTGACCTCCATCAACCAACACCAACTTATATGATATGATTAAACTGACAGAGGAAGAATTTCAAATATGGATTGTTAGAAAACTCAATGAAATTGAAGAGAAAATAGAATCCCAACACAGAGAAACTACAAGAACAATCTAGGAAATGAATGAAAAATTCTCCAAAGAAATTGAAATTATACAGAAGAACCAATCAGAAATTTTAGCAATGAAGGAAACAATCAAGGATTTCTATAATAAACTGGAAAGCATCAAGAACAGAATGGACCACACAGAGGAAAGAATCTCAAAGCTTGAAGATTATGCCTATGTGCTAAACAAATCAGAGGAATAAAGGGAACACAGAAACAGGAGACAAGACCAAAGCTTACAAGAAGTGTGGGATTATGTAAAAAAGATGAATCTCAGGGTGATTGGGATTCTGGAAGGGGAAAAGGAACAATCACAAGGGCTGGAAAACTTATTTCATGGCATACTGGAAGAAAATATGCTGGGCCTGGCTAGAAATTTTGATATACAAATACAAGAAGCACACAGAACTCCTGGGAGACTCAACACAAAAAGGCAATCACCTTGTCACATGGTCATTAGGTTGACCAAAGTAAACTTGAAAGAAGCAATCCTCCATGCAGTGAGGCGAAAACAACAATTAACCTATAAAGGAAAACCTATCAGACTAACAGCAGACTTCTCATCTGAAACCTTATAAGCCAGGAGGTAGTGGGTGCCTATCCTAATCTTCTAAAACAGAACAAAGCCCAACCTAGAATTCTCTATCTTCCAAAATTAAGTTTCATCTGTGAGGGAGAAATAAAGTCCTTCTCAGACAAGCAATCACTGAAGGAATTTGCAAAGTCCAGACCTGTCCTATGGGAAGTTCTCAGACCCGCATTTCTAACCAAACAGGGCAATAGACACTCCTCAAAGTAAAATCTTCAAAGAATTAAAGCTTAGATCTCTAACTACATGATGGGTCAAGGAGTAAGACAAAACAACAAGACTTCACCCAATAATATGAATGGAAATCTTCCTCAAATTTTAATCCTCTCAATAAATGTAAATGGCTTAAACTGTCCTCTGAAGAGACAGACTGGCGGAGTGGATAAAAATCCGTAAGCCTAGTATCTTCTGTCTACAGGAAACACATCTAACCCACAAAGATGCCTTCTGGCTGAAGGTCAAGGGATGGAAAACTATCATCTGGTCAAGTGGAAGTCAAAAGAAAGCTGGGGTAGCTATACTATTTTCAGATAACATAAGCTTTAAACTAGCAAAAGTAAAAAGGATAAAGATGGCCATTTTATAATGGTGAAAGGGAAGATCCAAAAAGATTTAACAATTGTTAATATTTATGCACCCAATGCAGGAGCACCAAATTACATAAAGCAAACCTTGTCTAGTCTAAACATCATCTTACACAAGACTGCCATAGTAGCAGGGGACTTCAACACTCCACTGAATAATCCTCCAAACAGAACATAAGCAAAGAAATAATGGACCTGAACAGAGCTCTTGATCAAAATGTCTGACAGATCTCTACAGAACATTCCACCCAAATAAAGTTGAATTTGCATTCTTCTCAGCAGCTCATGGATCCTTCTCCAAAATTGATCACATTCTAGGCTGCAAATCAGATCTCAAAAAATTCAAGAAAATAGAAATTATACCTTGTATCTTTTCTGATCATAGTGGTATAAAATTACAGTTCAATTCCTATAGAAACACTCAACCCCTCACAAAATCATGGAAACTAAACAGTCTATTATTGAAAAATTATTGGGTCAAGGAAGAAATTCAGAGGAGAATCAAGAGTTTCTTCTAACAAAATGATAACAGAGATACTTGTTACCAAAACCTGTGGGATATAGCAAAAGCTTACCTGAGATGAAAACTAATAGCAATTAATGCTCACATCCAAAAAAAACAGGAAGCTTAGATACTGGCAACCTAATGAATAGGCTCAAGGAATTGGAAAAAGAAGAGCAAACAAATTCCAATCCTAGTAGAAGAAAAAAAAATAACAAAGATCAAAGGAGAACTTAATGAAATGGAGAACAAGGGAACTATACTGAAGATCAACAAAACCAGAAGCTGGTTGTTTGAAAAGATAAACAAAATTGATGGCCCTCTTTCTAGATTGACAAGGACTCAAAGGGAAAGGACTCTAATAAACTCAATAAGAAATGAAAAATGAGAGATCACAACAGACACCACAGAAATACAAAACATTGTTTGACTACTTTAAAAAAGTATATGCCCAAAACCTACATAACAAAGAGGAAATGGACAAATTCCTGGATTCATACAACCTCCCTAAGTTCACCCAGGAGGTAAAATAATTCCTGAATAGACCAATCTCAAGCTCAGAAATTGAAGCAGTATTTAATAACCTCCCCAAATGGAAAAGTCCCGGACCAGATGGCTACACTTCAGAGTTCTACCAAACATACAAAGATGAACTCATACCTATACTACAGAAACTATTCCACACCACTGAGAATGGTATCCTTCCTAACTCATTCTATGAAGCCAGTATCACCTTGATACCAAAGCCAGGAAAGGACACAACAAAAAAAGAAAATTACTGACCAATATCCCTTATGAATATAGATGAAAAAATCCTAAATAAAATTTTAGCAAATAGAATTCAGCAGCATATCAAAAAAATAATTCACCATGCCCAGGCGGGCTTTATTCCATGGATGCAAGGCTGGTTCAACATACGCAAGTCTATAAATGCAATTCACCTCATAAATAAAAACAAGAACAAAGACCATATGATTCTGTCAGTAGATGCAGAAAAAGCATTTGACAAAGTCCAATACACCTTTATGATAAAAACTATTAACAAAATAGGCATAGATGACTCATACCTTAAACTTATTAAATCCATTTATGACAAACTCACTACTAATATCATTGTGAATGGAGAAAAATTGAAATCATTCCCTCTTCAAACAGGAACTACAGGAACTAGACAAGGATGCCCACTATCTCCTCTTCTATTCAACATAGTGCTTCAAGTCCTACCTATAGCAACCAGGCAAGAGAGGGGTATTAAGGGCATCCAAGTGGGGACAGATGAGATCAAATTCTTGCTCTTTGCGGATGACATGATATTATATCTAGAAAACCCCATGGATTCATCCAAGAGACTCCTAGATTTGATAAATGAATTTGGTAAAGTTTCAGGTTACAAAATCTATATATACAAATCAGAAGCACTCATATACCAAGAACCATCAAGCAGAAACTCAAATCAAAAATGCAATACTCTTTACTATAGCCCAAAGAAAATTAAATATCTAGGAGTATATTTAAAGATATGAAATATTTATACAAGGAGAACTATGAAACACTAAAAAAAGAAATTGCAGATGATGTAAACAGATGGAAAAATCTACCTTGTTCATGGATTGGTAGAATCAATATCGTTAAAATGTCAATATTACCTAAAGTGATCAGCAGAATTAATGCATTCCCCATCAAAGTACCACCAGCATTCTTTACAGATCTAGAAAAAATGATTCTTTACTTTGTATGGAACCAGAAAAAACCTTGTATAACCAATGCAATCTTAAGTAAAAAGAACAAACTCGGAGGCATCAGTCTTCTTGACTTCAAGCTGTACTATAAAGCAATAATAGTTAAATCAGACTAGTACTGGCACAAGAACAGAAGCATTGATGTTTGGAATAGAACTGAGATACCTGGCACAAGAACAAAAGCATTGATGTTTGGAATAGAACTGAGATACCAGACATGAAACCATCGGCATACGGTAACCTAATCTTTGATAAAGCAGACAAAAATATACAATGGGGAAAAGAATCTCCCTTCAATAAATGGTGCTGGGAAAACTGGATAGCTACATGCAGAAGATTGAATCAGGATACAAACCTCTCACAAAAATTCACTCAAGATGGATCATAGATTTAAACCTAAGGCATGAAACCTTAGGAATCCTAGAAGGTGATGTTGGGAAAACCCTTTCTGACATTGGCCTAGGCAAAGAATCTTTGAGGAAGGACCCCCAAGGCAATTATCCCAGCATTAAAAATAAACAAATGGGATATGATCAAATTAAAAAGTTTCTGCACAGCCAAGGAAACTATCATTAGAGCAAATGGACAACCCACAGAATGGGAGAAAATATTTGCTCTCTACACTTCTGATAACAAGAATCTATCTAGAACTCAAAAGAATTAACAAGAAAAAATCAAACAACCCCATCAAGAAATGAGCAACGGAAACGAACAGAAACTTCTCCAAAGAAGACAGAATAATGGCCTGCAAACATATAAAAAAATGCTCAACATCTCTAATCATCAGAGAAATGCAAATCAAAACCACAATGAAATATTGCCTAACACCAGTGAGAATGGCCTATATCAAGAAATCCCAAAACAACGAGGATGTGGAGAGACAGGAACACTCTTACACTGCTGGTGGGACTGCAAATTAGTGCAACCTTTGTGGAAAAGAATTTGGAGATACCTCAAACAGCTAGAAATAGAAATACCATTCGACCCGGCAATAGCATTGTTAGGCATCTACCCAAAAGTGCATAAGACATTCTATTATAAAGGCATCTACACCCGAATGTTTATGGCAGCACAATTCACTATTGCAAGGATATGGAAACAACCCAAGTGTCCATCAATTCATGAGTGGATAATCAAAATTTAGTATATGCTCACAATGGAATAGTACTCAATTATAAGAAACGACAGCGAGCTAGCATCATTTATACTATCCTGGATTAAACTTAAGCCCATTACCCAAAATGAGGCGACACAAGATCAGGAAAATGGGCTCCACATGTACTCGCCATCAGATTGGTACTGACTGATTAAAAGTATGGTCTCAAATGGTGGTAGTGTTCACCAGGGATTCACAGCGGGGGGTGGGGGGTGGGGGGTGCGACCCACATCTTAGGGATGTGGCGAGCATTGTGGAGGGGAAGGAAGGGCATACCTCTAACCCTTCTTAGGGAGAGGCAAAGACATAAAATGTAACCAAAATGTCAAAAAAAAAAGGAAAAAACTTTTATTGGATGGTGGGCAGGTGGGTGGGGAGGAGGAAATGGGTGTATACTTACATAATGAATGTGATGCTCACTACCTGGAGGATGGACATGCTTGAAGCTCTGACATGGCAGGGGTTGGGGAGGGATGGCAAGGGCAGTATGTGTAACCGTAACATTTGTACCCCCATAATATGATGAAATAAAAAGGAAATAAAAAGAAAAAATAATAAAACATAAAAACTTAATAATAAAAGTTTAATTCCTTCTAAAAAATACATATACAATTTACTGTGTCAAGTAACCTCAGTAAAATTGTTCAAATACAATAAATGCTTTCACATCAGCAATACAAGTTATTAAATATCTGGGAGCAAATGTAACAATAAATGTACAATGCAAAAATTACAAAGCTTTCTTAAAGGACATAGAAAAATCTGAAATTAATTGAAAAATATGGCATATCTCTTCACATGTAGGTTCGGTAGTTTTGAAACTTAAATTTTTCTCTGAATTTATTCAAAGCAATTACATTTAAACTTTTTTTTCCTGTGATGTTAGAGAACTCGACAAATTGATTTTAAACTTCATCTGAAAAAGGAAATTTAAAATTCTATCCAAGAAAGTCTTGAAAGAGAAAAATAATGAGAGACATGCCTTCTCAGTTATTAAAACATATTTTCACTGTGCAGTAATCAAAACAGTCTGGTATGACAATAGGAATTGAAGAGAGACCTATATAAATATGAGAATGCCATAGTAAGTTGGACTTTTAAAAATAAATAGCTTTCTATTTCGAGTGCTTAGCTGCAGGGTATGGAAAATGGGAGTTTGGAGTTTAAGAGACTTTAGTTTTCACCTCACAACTTTCATTATTATTTGAGATTTTTACAACGAATGTGGATTCATTTTTCATATATAGGTAAATACATAGGTACATATATGTTTACATATTAGCACATGTTTAAAAGGAGTAATGTGAATCTATGTACACTGCCATGGGAGGAGTTTTGAGGTATATTGTTGAGGGACAGAAATAAATTACAGAATTGTAAGTATTAATGTGACCCAGTTTAGAACATGAAATTATATGTGCACACATATGTGCATATGTAGTATTGTAATTAAATGGATTTAAACACATAAAAAGACTGTAGGGAGATGCATTCAGAATTCCTTTCAGGAAGGTGACAAAAACTTCTTTTTTATTGAATTATTTGCAGTTTTTGCAATGCATCTGTTTTACTTTTGTAACTTAAAACTCTGAATTAAAAAATAATCAGTAGGAAAAGTGGATGTTGGGGTAAATTGGCTTACATTTAGAAAAGCATATTTGATTAACATGTCATACCACATTAGAAAACTCAATTCCTCTCGGAATCATGTGCAGTACTTAATGCTATGTCAGGTACTATGCTAGGATTTTTCTTTATATTCTCATTTGGTTCTCACAACCAAGAGAATGTGCAGGTAGTGCATTTCATTTCATAAGAGTAATGCTAAGATAATTTACATACATGGCAGAGCTAGGATTTTCATGCACATGTTTCCTTCTCTTCCTCTTCTACTTAAGTGTTGGCTTACATTTCTCCTAAGCATGTCAGAAAAGTGTAGAGTAGTTTTGGATGAAATATAATAGATCCTGTTGCTTTTTTAAAAAAAAATAATGACCTAGAAAAAATTCTTAAACTTTATTAGAAAAGATAAGAATATGAAAAATAAAGCTTATATTCTTTCTCCTCATATTGTCATTTCATGGTCGCAGTGCAATGCTATTTCTAATAGTCTGGGATTCGGTGACAGAAGACTCTGATTACCATATTCTCTAAGTGGTAGATCTAAATTTGACTCTGACATTGAAGCCTTCAATCATGATGTTATGACATGAAATCAGAAGGCAATATCATGCAGTATTCTGTAAATAATCCTGTAATTACATCTTGTAGCTCTTCTAAACTACAACTGTTTTTCCATGTGCTGACTTGTACTAGCCAGCATACTGATTTCCTTTTTTATTATAAAAGTAATATATGCCCATTGTTAAGTGTTTTAATAAATATGATTAACATCAAACTTTCAAAGTATAGGGACCTTACTTGTGAATGTCTAGCTCCCCTTAGTTAAAAATCTAGGATGGCAGGGGCCATGCCTATTTGTTTATCACTATATACACAGCTGGGTTTGTAGTAGTTCAGTAAACACTTAAGTGAATGAATTAAAGTGGCACCTTTTTGCTTTGTTTCCTACTCTGCAAATATACCAATGGTTAATGTAGTCCATAAGAAATAATTTAATCACACTTATTATAACATCTTCATTATTTCTAAGAGATTATTTAGCCCTCCTGTGAAACAGTTAAACCAAAAAACAAATCTATCTTCTTCCCTTGCTCATTTATTGCATAGTTAATGCTTTTCCATTGAACACTTTTGAGATTTGTATATCCAATTAAGAGATTAAAAGCATATAAATAAAAGCAGAAGTATGAATCAGAAGACATGATCATCTGTATGTACATTGCCAACTACCAGTGTGACCTTGATGGTACCTTCCATAAGGGTAGGTGCTCTAATTGATTCACAATCTAGCCAACACTTGCCTAACCCATATGGGTAAATTGGCAATTGTTTGTTCATCTTCAAGAGAAAACTAAAAACCAATTTTACCTACATTTCTAACCTAAAAGTAGGAGTAGCTCTTAATCTCATTCTCAGATCACCAAAGATGCAGTAATTGATGAGGCGACAAATGAATGAAAGTCTTTTGAAAAGGGATGGAGCTTCGTAAGAACCAATCTAAGCAGGCTTGAGCCCTTTCGTAGCTCCCTGGCCCCCAGAGTCAAAGCAGCAGGCGTTTCTATAGAGTATTTAGAGCTGTGTTCCAGAATGAGAGAGAACTCCTCTGTAGGTATCACATTTTTCCTTCCATGTGGAGCCCCCTAAACTGAGGTTTTGTGACCTGGTTTCTTTCATGATGTCTCTGTCACCTCTCCTCGGGCCTTTGGATTAATCATGCATTTGCCCAGTTCTCCTGGGTTCTTTATAAGTTTACTTTCTGTTCCTCTCCCCACCCTGTTCAACAATTTTCTCTGGCAACACCCTGTCTTTCACACTCTTCCTTAAGCCTGTCTTTCCTTATACGTGCACCCAGGCCAGGCGCCCACACGATATAATAAATCATTGTTAAACTGGGTTCTGCATCAAACCTCCCGGGTATTGTGTTTCAAACCTATGTCAGTGAGGAGACATTCCACTGACATTCCACGGAGGATGACATAAAAAATAGCATTTATTCTCCCGGACCTTCATTTAAGTCCTGGGGCCAGCAGTTCTAACTGATAAACCAGCGCATGTGGCAGCTCACAGGGCACCGTGGTATTTATGCCAACCGTAAAAATCTCATTGACCTGCAGCTAGCGTATCGACTCCAGGGGTAGGACTCAAAATATTTACCTCTGAATACTTTCTGGACTCCACTTTCTCTGGCATTGTGACATCTTTACCACTAAAATAATCACACAAGTCTTGAAATAGGAGATGTTGAAGATTTTACTTTTTACCTCATGCCTTGTGAAGTGTCTTCATTTAATTTTGAGGTTAAAAAAATGAAATTATTCATCTTTGCAGGGCAGCAACTTTCTCAAAATCTTTACTAAAAATATTCTATGTATTCCAATTTTGTGTGCCACAGTGACTTAAAAGTGTTCCTTGAAGTGTTTTTCTTTTACTTTTTTTATTTAAATGATCACCTTGCCTGAGCCTTCATTTTATCATCTGTGAAATGAGGATACAGATGACAGCTAACATTTACAGAGGGTTTGCTATGCCATGTTCTTGCTCAGCAATTTACAACAAAAGTAGTTCTAGCCAAACGAGAAGGGCTTTTCACATGAGGTCATCGCTGCCCCTGCTGGCTCTACAGGGCAGGGAGGACGTTGGCTAAGGTTCAGGATTTTGCTCACCTGCTTAACAGTACATCAGGTCTCCTGACTGTCGGAGTAAAGATGTATAATCTTTGAGTTGCAAAGGTTGAGTCTGAAACAAGGGCAATGAGGAAAGTTAAGGAAAGCAGTGGTTATATCCCACTTAATATTGTATTGGGTGGATTTATGCTCTTCCCTCATCTTTGTTCTAAAGCAGATTGCTGCTTCTCCCATGTCCGTCAAACATACATCCTGGTGCGACAGCAAACATCATCGAAAGGATCATACAACACAGATATTTTCGTGCAGTACTGCTATCGATGGGGTACAAGCCCTCAACTCTCATATATATCGGAGTTTTCTTGTTTGATCTGGACCAGAAGCTAAAACTGACCAGACCTATTTGTTGCCTTTTTTAATTCTTGAACACATAGGAGCCTTTGGTTTTTATTAAAGATGGAAATCTCTCCTTGAAGTAAATCAAGGAGTATGCAGTATTAACTCAAGGAGATTAAATCAAGGAGTATGCAGTATTGCAGTATTAACCTTGCAATCCTGAGCTTTGAAAGTTTTCTCACGGCTTTGAAGTTGAAGTGCAAATCCACACACTGTACCCAGATCTACCCCAGAAAGATATTTCCTGGAGAAAGTAGCATCACATATGTAAATAAGAGAATGACGGTCACAATACAAATGCAGTAGGTTAACTCAAGGGATACAGATTTCTTAAGTTGCTGTCATTGTTGAGCAGTTAATAATAGTTCATAACAAAATATGTTTTATACGTTGCCATTCAATAATAATTATAATTATTAATGGTCTGTTATAATTATTAATGTTCCACAATATTTCTAGCTATCTACAAAGGCATGGTAGTGAGTTAAATAGTGTCTCCCCCAAAATTCATGTCATCCAGAACCTCAGAATGCGAACTTCTTGGGAGATAGGGGTTTTGCAGATGTAGTTAATCTAAGATGAGGTCAGACTGGATTAGTGCAGGCCCTAAATCCAATGACTGGGAATATTTATAAAAAGAGGAAAGGACACACACAGATGGCAGAGATTAGAGTGATACAAAAAGTCAAAGAATGCCGAGTATTGCTGGGAGCTACCAGAAGCTAGGCAGGGGTAAGGATAGATGCCTCCCTAAAGCCTTCCGGGGGAGCATGGCCCTACCAATGCCTTGACGGGGACTTGTAACCACCAGAAACTAGGAGACAATACATTGTATTGTCTAATGGTAGTTTGTTATGGCATCCCTAGGACACTAACATGGGTGTCAACTTGAGAGTTGGGCACTGAGTTTGAACCTGGCCCCCCCCAATTATGAACTGGAGTCTTTGGGCAAGTCACATGCCCTCTCAAAACTGACTGCCTCATCTATAAAATGGAGATAATGGTATTACCTCAAGGTTGCTGTAAAGAGTAAATGAAATGATCCATGAAACGCTCTTGGTAAAATGCTAGGCATGAAGCCAGTACTCAGTACGGCAGTAGCCATAGCAGCAGTTGCTATTACTGGTCAGTGCGAAAACAATGCAGGTATCAAAAGCCCAGATCTTGTAATTAAAGCATCTTCTAGAAATAAGTGAGTCTTATACCTCTCCTAGTAAACCTTAAAACCTTTTACCTGAGTGATATAGAAAGCAAAAAGTGAAAGCTGACCTTTGTCATCCTAACAGTTTATAATCTGAACCACTTGCCATAGTCCATCTCAAACTCTGAATTCACGCTTGCTTCTGAGCCCTGCTGTATGTCCTTGATATGCACCTTTGAGCATAAGGTCTTCATTTATCTCTGATCTTTGACATAATTTCTGTTGTTGTGACCTTTAGCTGCCCAGCTTTACTATCATGACGTGCTTCCTTTGGTAGCCCTGTTTCTGTGTACCTTTCTTTCTGTAGTGTCATACCAAGAGCAGGTGACAGGGAAAGTCCAGAAAGGCAATTAGAGTGTGATTATCTGCAGGCTCAGGCAATGGAAAAGTAGACAGCAGCTCAAGAAGGCAGAAGTTGTAGACATAGGCTGCAGGGAAAGTGATGGAAGATTTGTTTTTGATAATCTGTAACCAGTAGGCAGTTGTTATAGGACAATAGAGCTAGACTCTGTCTCTTAAAAAACCAAAACCAAAACAAAGAATCTCTGACTAAACCCAAATATTAGAAATATTAGTGTGTTTAAATGAGGTAATAGAAGTCTAGGCAGTGTAAATGACCTGTCCAAGATGGCATGGAGTGTAACAGTACCAAGACTAGAATCTGAATCTCCTAAACGCTGACTCTGCAGAATATTGATAGAGGGAGAAGAAAGATGGTCTTGACAGTCGTCAAGAGATTAGCCTGAATGAACCAGAGAAGCATTTTGGGGTGGGAAGGGGGGAGAGTTTAAGCCTTTGGATTTTAAGTGGGACAGTGATGAGAAAAAAAATTGCCCTGGCAGTTGTCGAAGGACTGGTTATGTAGTTCTTGTAGACCAGCAGAGATTCCCAGTTAGAGCATCCAAGCATACCTACAGCTGAAATACTCCATTTGAATCCCTGTGCAGTCTGAGGCATAAGAATTTAGTTTGCTGGGAGGAAGGGATATTATGAAAATAGAAATTGTTCCTCATTTTGCTTTTCTCATTAGCTTCCTGAGTATCTTTAAGCAAATCATTTAGCCAAGTCATCTATGAAACAAGAGGGGTTTTACTGGGGCCAGAGGAAGCTTACAGTGCTTTATAGCTTGAAAACATAATGACCTGATGGTTTGTTTACTGTGATTTAAAGAGATCTGAAGCTTTGCTTGTATTTTCCTGTTGATGCATTGGAGGGCTGTTCCATCAGGGAGACACTGGTTTCTGCAGTGAGTGCAGTGCCAGCTGGGCTGCATTTCTCCCGTGGCTGGAGCCAGCTCTCCAGAACTGCCAGTGCCATCGCCTTGCTTGATTCTGACTGTTCATGATACTCAGCAAGATGGTTCCAACAGTTTCATCTTGGGGATGTGGCATTTGGTGTCCCATGAGCATGCTAAAAGGATTCCTGAAATATTAGACCATCTAGATGGGAAGAGTTAATAGTTGAGTCCTTACCTTATAAAACTGAAAAAAGAACATCAAGATGATCTATGGTCATTTTGCTCCAAGGTACAAATGTCAGGTTAGAATCAAATCCATTATCGTGATAAATTTAATCAGTTTCCCATGGGGGGACCTCTGTTAGGTGAGTTTGGACCCAGACAGTGACTCTTATAGAGAGCCAAAAAGGAGTTGTTGGCTCATTTATGTTAATGAAACATCCATTCTGTAAGATACTATGCAGAAAGGAAGCTATTATCACCTGAATTCTCCCACTATGGACTTTCTCATGATGGCCTGGCAGCACAGGCATGGTACAGCCCTAACAGCAATGACATAAGGGAGGACTTTGTCATATTTATTTTAAAAAAATTTTAATTATTTTGGGTACATAGTAGTTGTATATCTTTATGGGTACATGTGATGTGTTCATACAGGCATACAATGTGAATTAATCAAATCAGGGTAATTCCAATTCTACTCTTTTAGTTATTTTAAAGTATACCTTAACATATTGTTGATTAGAGTCACTTTATTGTGCTATCTAATGTTGTTCATTCTATATAACTAACTGTAGTTTTGCACCTATTCACCAACCCCACTTTATCCACCCCCCTACCACTTCCACTACCCTTCCCAGCTTCTGGTAACCACCATTCTCCCCTCTGTCTCCATTAGATCCGTTGTTTTTAATATGTAGTCCACACATATGGCGAGAACAAAGACAAATGTGATATTTGTCTTTCTGTGCTTGGCTTATTTCACTTAACATAATGGTCTTCAGTTCCATCCATCTTGTTGATAATGGCAAGTTTCATTTTTTTTTTTTTTTGGCGATATGGTATTACATTGTGTATATGTACCACTATTTCTTTATCCATCCAACTGTTGATGGACACTTAGGTCGATTCCAATTCTTGACAATGGTACATCGTGCTGCAATAAACATGGGAGTGCAGTTAGTTATCTTTTCCATATACTGATTTCCCTTCCTTTGGATATATACCCAGCAGTGGCATTGCTGGGTCATATGGTAGTTCTCTTTTCAGTTCTTTGAGGATGCTCCATACTGTTTTCCATAGTGGTTATACTAATTTACATTCCTACCAACAGTGTACCAGGGTTCCCCTTTCTCCACATCCTGACTAGCATTCATTATTTCCTGTCTTTTTGACAAGAGCCATTTTACCTGGGGTGAGATGATAGGTCATTGTAGTTTTGATCTGCATTTCTGACGACTAATGATGATTATGTTTTTCATATACCTGTTGGACACGTGCATGTCTTCTTTTGAGAAATGTCTATTCAGATCCTTTGCCCATTTTTAACCAAATTATTTTATTTTTTCCTCTTAAGTTGTTGGAGCTCCTTATATATTCTAGTTATTAATCCCTTGTCAGATGGTTAGTATTTTCTCCCATTCTGTGGGTTGTCTCTTCCCTTTGTTGATTGTTTCCTTTGCTGTATAGAAGGTTTTAGCTTGATAGAGTCCCATTTGTCCTATTTTGCTTTGTTTACCTATGCTTTGGGGATATTACTCAAGAACTCTTTGCCTAGACCATTGTCCCGAAGTGTTTCCCCAATGTTTTCTTTTAGTAGTTTCAGGATTTCTATTTAAGTCTTTAATCCATTTTGATAAGATTTTTGCATATGGTGAGAGATAAGAGTCTAGTTCATTTTTCTGCATATGAATACCCAGTTTTCCCAGCACCATTTATTGAAGAGACTGTCCTTTCCCCATAGTGTGTTCTTGGAACCTTTGTTGAAGATAAGTTCATGTATGGATTTATTTCTGGGTTCTCTATTCTGTTCCATTGGTCTGTGTGTCTATTTTTATGCCAGTACCACTGTTTTGATTACTGCATCTCTGTAGTATAATGTAAAGTCATGTAATGTAATTCCTCCAGTTTTGTTCTTTTTTGTTCAGTATAGCTTTGGCTATTCTGGGTCTTTAGTGGTTCCAAATTTTAGGATTATTTTTTCTATTTCTGCAAAGAATGTCATTGGTATTTTGATGGGGATTACATTAAATCTGTAGATGGCTTTGGGCAGTATAAACATTCTAAATATTGATTCTTCCAGTCCATGAGCCTGGAATAGCTCTTCATTTTTTTGTGTGTCCTCTTTAATTTCTTCTGTGAATGTTTTACAGTTTTCATTGTAGAGATCTTTTACTTCTTTGGTTAAGTTTATTTCTAGGTATTTATTTTATTTGTAGCTATTGTAAATGGGATTACTTTCTTGATTTCTTTTTCAGATTGTCTACTGCTGGCATTTAGAAATGCTACTGATTTTTGCAACTTTACTGAATTTGTCTATCAGTTCTAATAGTTTTTTTGTGGAGTCTTTAGGTTTCTGTAGATATGAGATCATGTCCTCTGCAAACAAGGATAATTTGACTTCTTCCTTTCCAATTTGGATGTCCTTCCTTTGTCTCGTGTAATTGCTTTAGCTATAACTTCCAGTACTATGTTGAATAACAGTGATGAAAGTGGGCATCCTTATCTTGTTCCAGATCTTAGAGGAAAGGTTTTCACTTTTTCCCCATTCAGTATGTCTTTAAGAATGATCCATGAGCTGAGGAGAGGAATGTGTATTTTGTAGCTGTTGGATGAAAAGTTCTATAAATATCTATTAGGTCAATTTGGTCTATGGTACAGGTTAAGTTCAATGTTTCTTTGTTGATTTTCTGTCTGGATGATCTTTCCAATGCTGAAAGTGGAGAGCTGAGGTCTCCAACGATTGTTGTATTGGGGTCTCTCTCTTTAGCTCTGATAATTGCTTTATTTATATGGGTGTTCAGTGTTGGATGCATATATAGTTAGAATTGTTATATCCTCTTGCTGAATTAATAATGACTTTGCCTCTTTTTATAGTTTTTGTCTTGACATCTGTTTTACCTGATAGTATACTAACTGCTGTTTTGGGTTTTTTTATTTGTCATTTGCATGGAATCTTTTTCCATCCCTTGATTTTCAGTTTTTGTGTTTCTTTATAGGTGAAGTATGTTTCTTGCAAACAACATATGGTTGGCTATTCTTTTTTTTTTTTTTTTTTATTCAGGCACTCTGTTTTCTGATTAGAGAGTTTAGTCCAGTCACATTCAATGTTGTTATTGATAGGAAAAGACTTACTACAGTCATGTTATTATTTGATTTCTGGTTGTTTTGTGGTCTTCTCTTCTTTCCTTGCTATCTTCTCTTATTAAAAGTGATTTTCTCTGGTAGTGTGTTTTAATTTCTTTTTATTTTTTGTGTATCTGTTGTATTTTTTTGATTTGAGGTTACCATGAGGCTTGCAAAATACATTTTATAACCAGTTTTTTAAACTCTGCCTACAAACAAAAAAGCAGTCAAACAAGCAAAAAAAAAAAAAAAAATCTAACAGAAATTTTACCTTTAACTCCATCCCTACCCTACTTTTTAACTTTTTGTTTCCATCCATATCTTTTTATACTATATCTTTTAAAAAAATCCCTATAGTTATTTTTTATAGGTTTGTCTTTTTGTCTTCCTACTCATATGTCATTTATTTTCATGTCAGCTAAAATGTGGAGAAGTAGCTCCTAACACTGTTTTCCAGTATATGAGAATGTGATAGAGAAAAAGATGTTTTATTTTAGATTGAAGACAGCATGCGGCAAGATTTTCAGTTTCAGTATGCAAGATGTACATTAGATATTTTTGTCACCTATTTTAGAGTTTATGAGGGCAAAACATCTGCAGAACCGTTTTTTTGGAGCTTTTTACATATTGTACTAATACTTAAAACCTGGGTTGGTGAAACAGTGGTGTGGACATCATTCCATATCAGGCAATAAAAATATAGTTTGTCAATGTACTATGTGAAGCTTATGAATCTGTATTGTTTGCAATATAGAAGTGTTTTTTTTTTTTCCTTTTTGCCTGACCATCTAAATTAATTGAAGTAGTGGCACACAGGAGAAAACTTTACTGAAGTTTATTTACTACAGTAGAGAGATATATGTACATATATCTATATATATGTGTGTGTGTTAACACAAAGACAATTGAAAATTGACTATATTCTGATCTTTCTCTTTTTGCTGCTTCTCAATGCAGATTAGGTCTATGAGTTACCAACCCAAGGGAGACTAGAAGTGGATTCCAGTCTGGATTTTGTTTCCATGGTAACTCATCAGCAACCACAGCTTATTCTACTTCTTTTTCTAGCTGTTTAATTGACTTAGATCTTTATTTTGGTATAGTGAAAAAGATTTGACTATTTGTAGGAGTTATGCCAAGTGCAAAGAATCTGTGGAATAAGAAAAGATTGATTTCCAAAGGGAAGAGGTTATTAGAAATATGGGGTTTATTGATGCTGATCTCACCAGCATTGCCAGATTTAGAAACTTGGGGCATGATTAGATTGTCATTTAGCCAGAGAATGCAGGAATATCTTCAGTTCCTCTGCCACCAATTGACAATGTCCACAAGGTCCCTAAAAGCGAGAAAGGTACTAAAGGGTCTCCAGCCAGCCAAGAGTTTGTGATCAGAGTTTAGGTACAAACCAGCGCAGAGGCTGAGACGCAGCACCATGTGGAGCTCTTCTTCTTCCCAAGAAGCAGGGGGATGAGGCCTTCACAGTCTGCATCACAGTCCTGGCCCCAAACCTGGGTCAGGTCTCAGCACCCTGCTGGGAGAGACAGTGTGATGATTACCTCCAACTTTGTCAGACAGACAAAAAAAGTGAGAGGGTTTGCCTCCAAGGCTTGGTGGTGAGTTGTGGGGAAATAGTCTCCATGAGAGGCAACTCAGCTATGGTTTGGTTCATCTTCCTAGAAGAAAGCATGTGCATGAAAGAAAGACTTGCTATATACATCTGTGCTGAGGTTTTGATCTATCATGACACCTCCCACTGGTAAAAAGACACTGTCTGCACCAAAGAATCCCAACTGTGACAGGTGAGAAGGAAGGAACCTGATTACCTTCCCATAATGAAAATGGACACTGGGCTTCCATATTCCTTTTTCCAATTTGCCATATCACTTACCATTGACAGATTAGTTGGCCAACCTGAAGTGGGGGGAGAATCATCGTTGACCCAGGGACACCTTGAATGTTGAAGCCCCGGGGCACATTTGCAGTTCTCAAGCCTACCTGTTCATTCCCATGCAGCCATTCGCTTAACGTCCTAAGGTAGTGAACAAGTCAGGACGGAGACTAGAGTACCGCTCCCTGCTGCTCCCTACTCTGCTTTTATAGTTTCACCAGCTCTTTCTTGTCATCGTTTTTTTTTCCTTGTGTTTACTTATTTGTTTTAATGGGGCTGTTTTCTGAGCTGTGAGTCCAGCTTGGTTAAAATTTTGTGCATTATTTGTTTAACATCCCAGATTCTGGTGTAGATAGAACTTCCATATTGTTACTGAATTCTTTAAGGGGAAATGCAAATATAAATTTAAGGCCCAGGAAAGCTTGTTTAATATGAATGCATACAATAAGATGACAGCACCTTCTTGCTGTGAAGAGGCAGAGAATATAATGAAGCACATGTTGTCTTTGAAGAGGAGTCTCTACTGATCTTCATTTGGCAAATTGAGTATTTTCTCTGAGAGTCTCTTCCTGGCTCCACGTACAGTGCTCCCACCTTTCCTCTGTGTTCTCACAACACTGGGCTCAAAGGCAATTGTAGCATTTGTTCCCTTGTTATAATTTTCCATTTCCACGTAAACTGGTCCAGGCCATGCCCTGTGACGGTTTTTCATTACAGTGAGGACAGAATGTGTCCCTGAAGTGTGTGGTACAAGACCCTCTGCCATCTGCCCTTCCTTTCTCTCCAGCTGTATTTAGTGTTGCTGCCATGTTCTCAGAACTTGCACCCACCAGTCTGCTGTTTCTCTCATGACCCCTTTGCTGTTTGTGGCACTTGTGTCAATTTAGTACACAGTTATTTTTGTGATTGTTTATTGATGCTGAAGGAGAGACAGGGTAATTCTCGAAACATGATCTATGACCAGATGGATCAAGATGCTTCTCCTATGGCAAATGCAGAGCTGGAAACAGGCACAGGTGAGGGCCTGGTGGGGGCCTGTCTGGTGGCTTCTCTTGTCTCCATGAAGTGCAGGACCAAGCCTTGAGGAGGAGGAGGAGGAGAGGGGACAGTGACAGAATATTTACTCATATGTGACTCAGTTTCTTTAGCCATAAGAGGGATAATGATAGGGCTTCGTTTGTGGGGTTCTATGAGGATGAAATGAAGATTATATATAAAAGCTCTAGGATGGTGCCTGGTGCACCCTACACACGCACTGACCGTCATGGGAGGGGAGCCAGCCTGGTACTGCATGGAACTGTGGATGTTACAGGTTGAATTCGGGCCCCCTAAAATGTATATGTTGAAGTCCTAATCCCCACTATCTCAGAATGTGACCTTATTTGGAAATAGTGTTATTGCAGGTATAATTAGTTAAGCTAGGATGAGGTCATCATGGACTAGAGTGAGCCCCTAATCCAACATAATTGGTATCCTTATAAAATGGGGGCATTTAGACATATTCACTCACACAGAGAGACTGTCACATAAAGATGAAGGCATATATCGGGGTGACACATCACCTGCAAGCCAAGAAGCACCAAAGAGTACCAGCAAACCACTGGAAGCTAGGAGAGAGGCCTGGAACTGATTCTTCCTCACAGCCTTTAGAAGGAATCAACCCTACTGACACCTTGATCTTGGACTTCTAGCTTCCAGAACTGTGACACAGTACATTCCTGTTGTCAAGCCACCCAGTTATTGATACTTTGTTAAGGCAGCCCTGGAAAAACTAACATAGGTTATAAGAGCAGAGGCTTTGGACAATAATTGGCTTGTTTTAAATGAAGGTTCCATTAGCTGTAGAACATTATGTACATTATGCAGTGCTCTGCTCTCATCTGTAAACATGGGAGAATAGTAGCAAACATGTAGTGCAAGCTTACTCTGGGTGCTGTTCTCTTATGTCTCATAGTATTTCATGCCACACCCTGGGTACTGATCTATTCTTTCATATGTTCTTTAGAACCCTGGAAATAGGTGCTATTAGCCTCCTTGATTTATGGGTTGCAGAAGCAGCAGCAGACGGGTAAGCAGGTGGCAGACCAGGTCACCTAGCTTTAGCCTTCACTGTCTCATCCACTTTTCTCCACCACTTCCTGGTGCCCACCTCACAGGTGTGCTAGGATGCTAAAGCGAAGCACATAGAACAGTGTCTGGTGTGCAGCAAGAGAGCAAGGAAAGGGTAGCTGGCTCATTACTTAAGGAGAGTGAGGAAGGGACGTGACTGATGTTGTGGGTGACAGAACAGGCCTCTTACTAACACTAAGGAAAAATGAGGGGACACCTGGGCAGTGTTCAGGGTCCACCCAAGGACAGTTTGATTGCATAACTTTTCTCTGACGATGTTTATATTTTAGAAAGGATTTAGTTCTTGTATGAGTGTGATGGTGTGAGACAGCAATTTCCTTCTTTTCCTTCTGGATATCATACTAAAGCACAAAGATGAATGGGGAAAAAAAACCTAGTAACTCTTTGTTCAGTGAAAGTAGGTGATAGATTTAATGTGCTGAGTCAAAAGTGCCTACAGACTGCCCAAAGTGGCTCAGATCACCATAGAAGCCACGTGGGGTGAAACACGACACATCTTCCCCACGAGGGTGGGGGCCAGGGAGGATGGAGAATGGAAAGCAAAATAGAACAGGGAGAAAGAATATTTACACTGGCCATAATAGCTGGAAGTCAAAGTCATGCTTGAGACATTTGGCAAACTTAACCATGTATGATTTTTAAAACATTCATCAATAGATAAATAACAACCTTGACATTATAAAACTGTATTTTTCTCAACCCAAAAGCCAGCATCAAACAATAGGAACAACACTGGACTCGTTCATAACTAAAGGTCAGAACAAAATAAGGAAGCCCCTATCACCACTATTATTTGACATTTATTGGATGTACAGTTAGACAAGAGAAAGAAAGAAGTTACATCTTAACAAATTTTAAAAGACGGTGGGAAGGTGAATTTTATGGTATGTGAATTATATCTAAATAAAGCTGTTATTTAAAAAGTGGCAAAATAATTACTGTTTTGCAGATGATATGATAATATGATCACATACCTGGAAAATGTAGGAGTAACTATAATATTAAGCTATCAAAAATTGACTGCAGAACTAGGGTACAATTAATATGCAGATGTAAATAGTTTTCATATATATGAACAGCAAGCAAAGGAGGCATTTTGTACTGTAAAGTTGCAATATCGGGAATGTACCATGCAATGCAATAAGTAAAACTGGATGGTATTCCAGAAAAAAAAAGTTGAATCTATCTCATATGCTACATACCAACAAAAATTTTAAATGTATTAAAGATTTAAGTGGGAAGAATGAAATTATGAAATTGCTTGGAAGAAAACATGAAAGAACTGCATTATAACCTTGGATTAGAGAAGGTCTTTCTAAACATCTCTCAAAATCTAAAAGCTATAAAAAGAAGATTGAATTCAACTACATATATTTTTCAAAAAGGACTTGCATAGCAAAAGTCAACATAAGCAAAGTCAAAACACGAATGACTAAATAGGAAAATGTTTTGTTACTTGTGCATAAAGACTCACTCATATCTGTCCGAAACTTAGCTAAGAGTGAGGATTGTTATCAGTAACTAAAACTGACAAAATTTCTGCTTTTTTGTATCTTATGTTCTAATTACAACTTGGTGCCTTCTTCATGTATGAAAACCTCTAGAAATTGATAAGAAAAAGACCAACAACTTAATTGAAAAGTCAGAAAAAGACAGTTGGTTTACAGCAAAAAAAGCTCAATACAATGAATTAAGCACACAATGGCTCTTGAACAATAAAACAAAAAAAAAAAATTAACTCATAAGAGAAATAGAATTAGAAATATACTCAAGCATCATTTTCCACCTATCAGACCAACAAAATTTAGACGTTTTGCACAGTGTGCTGGTGAGCTGTGGAGAACAGGCTTACTCACCTCCTGCCTGGGAGTCTACAACCTCAATCTGAAGGCAATTTGGGATATCTATTAAGAATATAAAAGCAAAGACCCTTTGAGCCAAGATTTTTCCTTTGAGAAATTTAGACTCAGATATTTTTGCAGGTAACAAATGTAATATGTACAATATAATCTATTAAAGTGCTTTTTGTAATAGCAAAAGTTAGAATCTCCTCCTCCATAGGGGATTAAAGTATAGTATGAGTATCCCCGCCCCAAGGTCTGCAAACCTCAGCCCACAGGCCAGGTTCAGCCTATGTCTGTGTGGCCCACCCCACCAGCTAAGAATGGCTTTTACATTTTGAATGGGAAAAAAAATCAAAAGGATAGTATTTTGTGACACATGCAAATTATATGACATTCTGATACCAGTGTCGATAAAGTTTTGTGGAAACAGCCATCCTTGTTTGGTGATGTATTGTCTGTGGCTTCTTCTGGGCTCCAGAGTTGAGTAGCAGTGACATAGGCCCAAGTGTCACTCCCATTGTTCACACTGCTGCTTGGCTCACTACAAATCTCACGGATGCAGTTAGAACTTGACAGTGTTTCGAGTACCATGCAGCTAATAGAATTTCATGACCTACATACAGCAATCAAAATTATAAGCCTCTTTGTATGCAAGCACAATTTTTATTTGGAGGTTAATATTTATATATCCAGGACCAAAGACTTCTGGGAAAAAATAAAGGAACATTCTGTATGTGCACAAGTTTAAAAAAAAAAAAAAAGTGGCAGAAAAATAGTTTCGTATCAGTTGATAATTTTCTAGAACAACACAAATCCAAGGATAAAATGTCATTTTACCAAAATGTAGCTTTCTAGACTGTCATCTCAGAGATATGTAGCGTACCTACTAGAGAATGAGGAATTTATTTCAAATTTTCAGCTGATTGCAGGGAGACTTTGGACATGTAACGGTGAACACATACACTAATTCTTCTGATTCAAAAGCCCGAATGACATTTTTCACAATGCTCAGTTTTACAGTATACATTTATATCTGTTGCAAACCAAACTTTTCCCCATTTTTCTGCCAAAATAAACATAAGCTGCAGCACTTGCTTCCATGGCATTCGCGTTGCATTTTTCAGCCTCATCAGCATTTGCTATTTTATTTTCACTCTGTGGTTTTCATGGAAACCATTCCTAGTCTTGCCTGAGTCGTGCAGTGTCTGCCTTTCAGATGTAGCTCAATTAACACCCTGCTAATTTATCAGTGGATCAGGTAATTATTAAGTAATTTTGATCAAAAATCTTCCCATCGTCTCTCCTGTAAGCACTGCAGCCAGAACTACTTATTGGCCTCAAAATGTCAGTTTCTCTATGCACTTCATCTTCAGAAAATGTAATACACTGGTGGGGAAAAAAAAAATTTAACAAGATGCTTCATGAATCAAAACATACTCAGGTTGAATAATTAGAAATTCCCAGTTAATTACTAGAAAAGAAAATAATTAAATTACAGTTCAGCTTTTACGTGGGTTACTGGAATGAAAGCCATGATGGTCCCTTTCAATCATTTTTCCATTAAAAGGCAGCAGGGACATTGAGAGATGTAATTTTCCTTTTTTTTTTTTACCCTTTCCAAACTATGTCATTTAAATTGTGTTTTATACCTCAGTTGCTTATACAAACAACTTTATATTGTTAATTGGCTTTGAGGACGAAAACTCAGCTTATGGATATTTACCAACAAGCAAGTAAATATTCAGGTTAGGATTTATAGACATCTTGATTTCCTGGTTATAGTTATTTAATTGAGAGTTCTTTAGAATGTATAGTGCAATTTGGCTGTTTTAAAGAGGACTTTAATAAGTTGCATGTTCTGTAGCTACAGGAATAATTATAATTAAGACCCACAGTTAACTTTGTTTAAAATAGAAGATAGGAAAGAAGGTTATTACTTTAAACCTAGAATAAGAGGTAAGTCAATAAAATCATCCATCTATTTTTAAATCTTGCCTTGCAGTTATTTCATAATCAATGATTAATGGAAGGGGCGGGGAAAGGAAGGTAGAAGTAGAGATTGACATATAGATAGTTGTGGGATGAGGAATTCTCAGAACCCTAGACCAGGGCCCGTCCCAAACATGATTTGCAAAGTTTGTCTTGTATATTATGGGATATTGTGATACATGACAGATGCCCCAGCTCCCAGCATTGGGAAGTAATATTTTTAGTAAGCTTGCTGTGTCAGCCATCCTCTTTAAAGTATTAACGTTCCCAGGAAAGAGATTATTTAAGTTTTCCTTGTCAAAATGCATAGGTGATAGGTGGTGATAGGTGTGGTGGGAATGCTGGCCACATAGGGTGGAGAAAACTGGAAAAGTGAGAGGATGGGAGTCAGGGGCATTGACGAGGACCTCCATGTATGTAGTTTTGATAACATTCAGCTCTGTTCTTGGATCTCTTTAAGTCCACCAACAAGGGAAGATTTCCATCTATTAGTATGTAGCATCTCCTAAGGGAGTGGTTCTCAGACTTTGCTGCGATCAGAATCACCAAGAGGGCTTCTTATTTATAAAGCCCCATTCCAGAGTTTCTGATGCAGCAGCTCGAGAATCTGTCCAAGAAATGAGGCCCAAGAACCTACATTTTGATGAAGTTCCCAGGTGCTGCTGAAGTTGCTGGTTTGGAGCCCACTCTTTAAGAATCGTTAAGTAGGTAACTAGCATGCATTTGGTGGAAAGGAGGCACATTCCCCTTAAAAAAAAAAAAAGTCAAGGCTTGTTGCTGGGATCATACAGGTTCTCTGATTTTTTTTTAACTGCATAAAGGGTAAATTGAAGAAAAATGGGAAAGTTGTGTTTGAGAGAATCTTAGCAACTTAGAGGCAATATTTTACCAGTAGGGGAATTGTGTTTGTCATGTTTTATACCCATTAACTGGCCAGTAGCAAAATGATTTCTGTATTCCTGCCAGCACTATCAGAACATGGTCCTCACTCATTTCACTACCCAAATGCTGTGGGTGAAAAGACCAAGTTTAGTGATGGACTAACAGCTATCATACATTAATCTTTTCCATCTTGTGGTAGGCCTTAGACCGCTCAGTCAGTCAATTCTGTTGGCTCTGCAGCCTTCAGTGAGTGGCGCATCAGGAAGCCTTCCTAAAAATGCAACTGGAATTTTGAAATTTGTAGAGACTAGTGTAGCAATTGATTTTCAAAGTTTGGTGTGACTCAGAATTACCCAGCACAATAATACAAAAGATAGAGGCCCAGGCTCACTGAAGTAGTCTGAGGCCTGAGTGCCTCTCTTTGTACCAAGTTCTCAGACAAGTCTAATGTATAGCAAAGTTTAAGAACCTCTGGTTTAGAGCTATGCTTGTCAAACTATGGTGACAACTAGATTAAAAAAAAAAATTTTTTTTAATCATCATAGGTTAATACTTTTGTAAAAAGGAATAAAATTAATTATAAGAAAAAAGAAATTTAAAAACACATATTATAAAACATTAGCCCCTGGGGGTGATAGACCATGATGATACCAGAGGGCTTTCGCCATAGAAAACAGATGTAGAACCCGGAGGCACTAAAGAGTGAACAGAAACAGAGTCTGTTGGGGAACACGTGGCTGGAGGGAAAGGGTGGGGGGCAATCTGAAGGAAGTTCCCTATTTTTTTGTGCCTTTTACCCTTATGCAGTTAATTCCAGCACACAGTGGTAGTGGCAGCTGGGAGACACTGGTGGGAGAATCTTTAAAATACTGCTGTACAAAACTCAGGGACTGAATGGTTACATTGGGTATCATCCTAATGCTTCATGGTTTTTGATTATGGCAGACGTTACATGGCTGTATCCAGCTACCAGAATTCATCAAACTATCCCCCTGAAGTGAGTGTACATGTTATCGTACATGAATTGCACCTCAATAAAGCTATCAAAAATCCATAGAATAAAATCAACAAAATAACATATGCTTAAAATGAATACATTAGGAATACATTAAGTTCCTAGGAAATTAGAAAATTTTGAAGAAATTGTTTTCCAGGAAACACAAATTAGTTTTATTATCTTTATTTCCCAAATTGCAAAGACAATAAAATGTCTGCACAAGAAGATATCTCATGCAACGTCCTGATTTTTATAGTCTGGATAACTGAATGCTGGAGTTCTTGCAAATCAATCAGTGTCGTGATGAGAGCTAATGTAATATTTGGCTTAGTTTTCGGGGTTTCCAGAACTGATGAATATAGGTACAT
The DNA here is from genome assembly GCA_008750895.1 of Mirza zaza. Classification (NCBI taxonomy): domain Eukaryota; kingdom Metazoa; phylum Chordata; class Mammalia; order Primates; family Cheirogaleidae; genus Mirza; species Mirza zaza. Next base: position 39,162 of record VSMD01063209.1, on the reverse strand, counting down.
AAAATATTCATAATTCATTGTTAATATCAACAAAATTAATAAAATATAAGCCTCAAAATATTATTATAGTCAACAGACATAAAATCACATTATCAAATTTTTAGAATTATATCTAAATGCTTACAATTTCTGTCTCCACCTATCTCAGTGAAGGCTAGTAATATACAGATCTTACACATTCCCAGGTCTGTGAATCACACTTTGTGTAGCTGGAGTCAACCAGTTGTCCCAGGCAAAGTCACCAAAGGTGAATTTATAACTACTGTTCTGGGCACTGCAAATAATTCACTGTATTTGGCCTGTATCCATTTTGTTGCTATAAAACCAAGGCAATAATTTTTGTAAATGCATTGTGTTAGTTATTTGAGTGCATACTTATCTCCATTACTAAACTCCAAGTTGTTTAAAGTAGATCCATAACCTACTCAATTCTCTCTGGAAGAGTCTGGCACAGTCTTATAAATTGTAGCCACTCAAATATAATATTTGTAGAACTTAATGTTTGTTGAAAGAACACCAGCTGTGTTTTAGTTCTTTACACCATCTCCAATAAAACTGACTTATAATTAAAGCGAAGTAATATTTTTAACACAACTGAAGATTTTGGTGGAGACAAACCAAGACAGAGTTACAGTTCTGACATTAATTATCATAAAGCTACAGCAAGCAAAGTGAACCTTATTTGATGATACCTGCAAACCCTTTGATGTTATGAGATGATTAAATACAAAATTGAACACTGTGGGCAATTGACACAGTATATTAAACTCAGATCATGAGTAAGAACCCAAGACTGTGTCAGACAATATGCTATAAAGGTAAGTTATGTAACTCTTTAACATACTAGTAAATTCCTGCTGACAAACCAGATATTTTGCTGCTTGGAATGTGTCCATGCTTCAGCTTGCTCTTTTGTTTGGAAGATATACTTCAGAAATGTACACTAAGAAGATCAATACGGAACATAATTCAGATAGAGCTAAATCAAATGCGGAAAGTAAAGGAACATTCGAGGAAAGTCTGGACATTCGCACGTTGGCAGCCATCTTATAACAAGGCTGTAATTTCAAGAATATTGATTATTGCTTATATTTCATTATTTAAAGCAACTTTAGTAATCTTTGACAATATAATATTTTATTGATCCCATTTGGCACCAGGAGGACTGTGATCAGAATGGGATTGGTAATTAGGAGACACCCTAAAGCTAGCTGGAGTAGGTTTCCCGAGAATAGGAAAATCAGGATGGAGAATAAGAGATGGTCCCTATAGGGGGGTATGAAGGGCCAGAGACAGAGAAAAGTAGCATAAAGGAATCTGGAGAGACACTCAGCAGAAGTCATGGGAGAAGTAGTCCTCATTCATGCAGTGACCCAGGAACAGATATATTCTTCACTCCTTCAATTCTTGATAAATATCCTAGTTCCACTTACCAGTTTGTATGACCCTGAGCAAGTTGCTCAATGTCTCTGTGCCTTAGTTTTATCATGTATAAGATATGCCTTTTTAAGTTGGGAATTAAATAGGGCAATACCTGTACAAAACTTAGAGGAATGTCTGGCTCAGGATCTAATACCCACTGAAAGTTAGCTCCATGCCCTGGTGATGATCGTTTGTGTTAATTATATCATCATTGGACATCTATCATATGCTAGGCACAGTCACTAAGCAAGTGAAATGCATGGACAATCATGTCCCTAAATTTTGTTTGCCAAGTGGTATAAAGGAGATAAAAAGGATGCTGGGAGAGAAGACGAGGGGCCTAAAGTCATTTAGGAACTCATCTAGAAGAGAAGGACCTCTTCTCTCTAGCCATAAATGTGGAAAAACTATAGGGAAGCAATAGATGTTTAGATGTTAAAAGATAATAGAGATTTTTATTAGAGCAGAGAGGCCTTGTTTTATACAAATATAAGTTAGAACCAGAAAAATCAGAACAGTGAGCTGCCTCACGAGGAACCGAGCACTGTCGATTGGAAGCGTTTTAGTAATGTAGAGGTTAAACAAGTAGTCCAAGGCTTTAGAGGAAGGGTTCTGACATTGAACCAAAAATTGTGCTTTATGATCTCTTGTACCTTTGATACTCTAGGAGTCTGTGTTCTCATAGTACTTCATTTTTCTCTTGGCTTTCAAACTATATCTTTTCACATTACTTTCTGGTAGTTTTTCAAGGAGTTACAACATACATCTTTGTCAACATCAACTCAGACATCACGTCACATAAAATGAAAGAATGTTGGTATTACAATATAGTCACCAGAAAATTGGTATTAACAGATCAACACCTAAGTGGACATACAGGAATAACATTTATTGGGTGTTGGGCAGGTAGGGGGACGGGTGTATACAAACACAATGAGTGTGATGCGCACCAACTAGGGGATGGACACGCTTGAAGCTCTGACTCGGGGGGAGAGGGGTCAAGGGCAATATACATAACCTTAACATTTGTACCCTCATAATATGCTGAAAAAAAAAGAATGTTGGTATAATACATAGTCCTCCTGAACCCCACCTCTCCTCATTTCTTTTTCTCTAGTAGTCATGTGTATTTCATCTAGATACATTGTAAACCCCAAACTACAATGTCATGATACTTGATTTACATAGTTACATAAATTTTAAAGATATTAGAAGGAAAAAAGTGATCTTTTATATTTACCTACATATTTAATATTTCTAGTATTCTTAGTTCCTTCCAAGGAATGTAAGCAGCATTTACCTCTAGTCTGAAGAACTTCTGTAGTGTTTTGTGTAATAAAAATCTGCTGATGACAAATTCTTAGTTTTTTTTAGCTAAAACTCTATTTTGCCTTCATTCTTGAAGGTTATTTCTGCTAGATATAAAATTATGGGTTGATAATTTTTCTCCTCCTTTCAACCCTTTAAAAATGTTATTACACTATCTTCTGGATTTCATTTTTTTTCTGATGGAAATTTAGTAGTACGTGGTATTGTTGGCACTCCACATATATTGTAGTGTGTTTTCTCTGGCTCATTTGAGATTTTCTTTTAATTTTTGTATTTTGGAAGTTTGATTATGGCATGCCAACGTGTGGTTTTCTTAGTATTTATCCTTCTTAGGATAAATATCCTTCTTAGCTGTGTTTCTTGAATCTGTAAATTTATGTCTTTGACCAAATTTTGGAAAAATTTTGCCATTATTTATTTTTTCCTACCCAATTCTTTATTCTCCTCTAGAATCCTATTACCTGTATATTAGACTGCTTGATATTGTCCCATGGATTTCTGAGGCTGCATTTTGTTTCCACCCCTTTCTCCCATCTGTTCTTGAGATTAGAATTTCTTTTGATTTACCTTCAAAGTCAATGACTCCTATCCTACTCTAAATCTGATATTAATCTCATACAATTAACTATACTCACATTGTATATTTTTAGCTGTCAAATTTCCATTGGATTTCTTTGTATACTTTCTATTCCTGTGATGAGATTTCCTATTTTTTCATTTACTGAGTACATATTTTCCTTTATGACTTTTAGCATAGTTGCTTTTCTGCTAATTCAACATCTGAGTCATCTCAAATTCAATCTACATTAATTTCCTCTTCTCTTGATTATAAGTCATGTTTTTGTTTCTGCATATGTCTAAACTTTTAATATTATCTTGAACCTTGCAAATGATATAGGGACTTGGTATTCTATTATGTTCTTCTGTCAAATATTTAAAAATGTTGGCAGACAGTTAACTTGGCTAAACTCAAATTCCAAAGCCAACGACATCTCCTTTGTGATTGGTAGTAGCTGAAATCTCTGTGCAGCTCCTTTAGTTTTAGTTGAGCTACTTGGAGTTTATACCATTTGTGGGGTCAGCCAGAGATTTGAGCAGAGTTCAAATCCAGTATTTGGGGTTTCCACTTCATGGTTATTTTCTTACCAGGATACCCCCTAACTTTCTACTTGCAGGAACTTCAAACTCTATCCTTTGGTTCTTCAAACCAGTTAAACTGCAAGTTTGTGTCTAAATTTGATATTCCACATGGCACTATTTAGGGCCTGACTTCTTATGGAAGGGATAGAAAAACAGGATCCTAACTAGGATTGTGCCATTGCCTTCTTCCAGGTACTTTCTCCTCCCTCGCAACTGCCCCCCCCCCCACGTGCTTGCCTATATTTTGTTGCTTTTTAGTGCCTTCAGGTAATTTTTTTCAGAGTTCATAGTTTTTCTGTGTGGTCTGATAGAAACTATGACACAGTAACTGGAAGCAAAATTATTTTAATATACTTGAAAAGACAAGTAACATTGCTTTTAGTATTGGTTTTAATTAATGTGCAAGGCTGCAATATTGAAACAAGATTTCCCTTGTTATGTTGTTACTCAGGAAAGAATAAATATTCTGTGTGTCCTGGAATCCAGTCCCATCGAGAACAAAATGAAAAAGCAATACATATGCGGTGATAATGCATTTGACACTACTCCTACTACTTTCCAAATTTGTGATTTGCTTTCATGCCATTGATGATATTTTTTCATAAAGCAATTACAACCAAATCTAGTATTATTGTAAAAGTGGCATGTAATGTGGCACTTGCACAAACTTCAGCATCCAAGAACAATTTGAAATAGCTAAACATCAATTACTTTGTTTTTATTAAAGAAAATGCATCTTCTTTTAGTATTTGTTGAGCTTAAAATGCCATCTTAAGAAAATAAATCAAACTCTAAGAAATTCATTGGTTCACTCTGAAATGTACCAAATAAATTTACCTAAATTAGGGAATTAGGAAAACAATTTCTGTGTTCATCTGATTAAGTCACTGATCCTATATCATTAGGATATAGCAGGTCAGCTCCCAAGCTGTACTTAATTTAGAGGTTGCCATTTTCTGGAAAATCCAATTAGCCTTCTACTCAGCATTTCTCATAATGATGATAGCTGAGATCTGAAAATAGCAAGAATTGGAAGTCTTACATTACAAAGGTAAAATTCTGTCCTGAATCTGCACAATTTTCCTCTATGAAACTCAGGGACTAAATAGTTGGATTGGAGGTCATTGTACCTTTCCCTTGATTTTTGAAAAACAACTGCAGACATAAGCCTAGAACAATGTCCAGGACAAATGCTATTTTCCCATAGTCTACTTGACTCCATAGACCTATTCTGGAACAGGTAGAATAGAAAATAGTAAAATATATTTCCGCTCTATAGTGAATGATGGTATTTGGGTCCCACTGCACTAGCAATATAAGTAAGACCATCACAATGAGGAAGTTGGAGCTATTCTTTTTATTTTAAGGAAATGCCTTTTGAGAGTGAATGAACCTTTTTTCTTGTTTTTCATCTTCTTAGTGTAATTTGGCATGTCCTTAGGACTGATTATTTCAAAATTGCAAAATAGATTTGTAATAAGAATGTCATTACAAAAAATTCATTGCAGTCTGGATAATTTTTAGCCTCTGGGTCTCAGTTCTGACTAGACTAATGACTCTACATTGATTTTGTGTGTGTGTGTCGCCATAGTTAAAACATGATAATCTTCTGTTATATTGACCATCTTTCTTTGTTAAGAATGGCAAATTACTTTCCAGACAAGTTATAGACTTGAGAGAGATATTTTCGGTATCTTCATGTAAATGCTAAAATCTTACGACTGTGCTAAATAAGAGTTGAATTTTTCATAAGGGAATTTTTGCTGTCATTTTTCTTGTTTATTCACAGAGCTGCCAAACTAAAGCATTTTATCAAAGGTCTTTTGGGGAGCTCCATCTTCATGACACTGCCCCTTTCAAAAAGATACAAAAACCCAAAACAAATAGGCTTTTGTTGTGTGGGAGATGTGTATCATCAAACCACACAATTAAAATATATTTGATTAAAAGATATTGTTACCATTGAATAGTTAATGAAATGGTTGTGAGGCATCCAGAAGCAGGCCAGGGCAGTCTGTCATGGAGTGAGGGATATATACTCCAAGTTACCTTTGTTCAAGCCTGGCTCCATTGCTATCTGAATGGCAGTGGGCAAGTCCCCAAACACCCTGACCTTTTATTTATTCATCTGTGAAATGGGGTATTAAAATTATCCACCTCAAGAAACCATTGTGTGGATTACACAAATGAATATATAGAGTGAGCATAAAATATGATAATGATCAGTCAGTAAATGTTGGCTTTTATTGTGAGAGACTAGTCCAGAAGACAGCTACATAAAGATAATATTCTCTTAAGGATCAGTTACCTTTACAAAGATTCAGTTTAGTATCTGCCACACTGTGGATTATTTCTCAACAGTCATCAGAATGCATGATTTCATCTGGGTCAAGAAAACCCTGAAACTCCAAAACAAATCATCACATGGGTTTGCCTGCATTGTTATGGCTGCATTTCTTTTGTTTACTTCCCTCATTCTTGTAGAATCTCCTTAGTTTTGACTGTGAGATTCAAGATATAGATATTTGGGGGGAAAATGGAATGTTTTTTCTTTATGTTACCTTCTTTTATCCTGGAAAATAAAAGATAGTGACCCCTAGATAGCTCAAATAAACTGTGATTTGAAGCACTGGCTTTAAAATTGTCATGTGGGATTCAAGGAATAACATTGTACTTTAAAAAAAATCTCTCCTCTTAAAGAACAATTGGATCAATGGATAAAAGACAAAAGTGAGTTTTAAAAGAATTTTAAAGTTTTACCTGAAAGAACCTTGAGTTTTTTAATGTTTTAAAAGGAAGGAACTGCCTGGCAGGTAAAATTAGGAATTGAGGAAAAAAGAGACCAAGAAAGTTCTAATGATGCAATCAATTCTTCCTGGATTAGCTGGGTTTCTCTAGGGCCACTTCTTTACTTGACATCCCATATTGCTTATGTATTCAGCATGTACTATGTGATTTCACACTTAGCGATAGATTCATTTGTTCTCAAGTATATGGAGAAGTAGCTTGTCATAGAGGAAAAACCATGAATGGGCTGTAGAGTCCAGAAGTTTTCAGTTGTGGTTCTAATGTTTTTTAGCCATTTAGCCCCAGTGTTTTCCTCTACAATTTGAAGAAAATAATACCCACCTCCCCCCCAGATGGGAGGATTAAATGAAGTAATGAATGGAGAATTCACATGTTTCATGCACAGCAGGTGCTGGATAATTTGGTATCATTAAATTATTACCAAAGGTAATATAGGTATCATTATATTATTACCATTATATTACCAAAGGTTGGCAGACTCCTGTGAAGTGCCAGACTGCAAATATTTTAGGCTTTTTGGGTCATATGGTCTCTGCTCTAACTACTCACCTCTGTTGTTATAGAGGAACAGCCAACACGGACAAAACTGAACACATTGGTTGTGTCTCGATAAAACTTTATTTAAAGAAATTTTAAACTTCATTTCATTTTTACATTTCATGAGGGAGTCTTCTTCTTTTGATTTTTTTTTTCAACCACTTAAAATTTAAAAACCATTTTCTCAGCTCTCAGGCAGTATAAAAACACGTGGGAAGCTATAGTTTGCCAACCTCTGCATTACCCTGAAAATTATAAGGGAATGATATAATGAAACTCATAAGGGTTATAAGCATAGCATATTTTTGTAACAAGAAATTAAAGATTGTGTATTAGGGAATAATGAGAAATAAGGCTGGGATTTGAGAGCTCTATGGGGTAAGATAGATGAGTTTTGGGTTAGATATGTAGAAAATGGGATGTATTGACAGCATGGAGGTAAGGACTTCTGTATGGTATTTGGGAGAAATGAGTCTAGCTCTTGATCACTGAAGAAGTCACAGCCACACAAGACAGTTGCACAGCTGCTCCTGTTGTTGGGGTGTGAGGTAGTGAACAATGGGATAGACTAGAAAAACACTTTGAAGATGGGATAAGGTTTTTAAGGTTATAGACTCTCTTTTCATATTTATTTTTCTCTGGAATATAGTATAGGAGAGGGACTCAACTAATTACTTCCATTTAACTCACTAATTATTTAACAGTCTATGTGGGTTAGCAGTAACTATGGTATGGGGTAAAGCTGAAGTCTCCTTCCAGTTGAAAGTATTTATTCACTCCTTCATTGAGTGAACATTCACCTGTAGCATGTCCGGGTATTTTGCTAATTCCCAAGGATGCAAAGAAATATACAGTCGTGTGCTGCATTGCTACATTTGAGCTAGTAGTGGACCATGTATATTATGGTGATCCCATAAGATTATAATGGAGCTGAAAAACTCCTATCACCTAGTAATGTCCTGTTGATTCTGACCCTATATAGGCCTTGGCTAATGTGTGTACTTGTGTCTTTGTTTTTAACAAAAAAGTTGACAAATTAAAAAAATAAAATAAAAAATTTTAAAAGTAGAAAAAGCTTATGGGATAAGGTTATAAAGAAGGTATTTTTGTACAGCTGTACAATGTGTTTGTTTTAAGCTAATGTTTTTACAAAAGAGTCAAAAAGTTAAAAAAAAGTTTATAAAGTAAAGTTACAGTCAGCTGAAGAAATAATTTTTTTAGTAAATTTAGTGTAGCCTAAGTGTACAGTTTTTATGAAGGTAGTGTACAGCAATGGCCTAGGCCTTCACCTTCACTCACCGCTTACTCACTGACCCACCTAGAGCAACCTCCAGTTCTTCAAGCTCCATTTGTGGTGTGGCCTATATAGGTCATACCTTTTCTTATCCTTTATACTTTATTTTTTCTGTACCTTTTCTATGATAGATATGTTATACAAATACTTACCATTGCATTATAATTCCCTGCAGTATTCAGCAAAGTGACATGCCGTATAGTTTGTAGCCTAGGAGCAATAGGCTATGTATCATGTAGCCTAAGTGGGTAACTGGCTATACCATCTAGGTTTGTTAAGTACACTGTATGATGTGCACCCAAGAAAATGCATAAGGACACGTTTCTCAGAATGTATGTCTTTTGTTAGGCAATGCGTGACTGTAGAGTGTGCTCTGTAAAGGCCTCATGCTTGGTGGTTAAGAGCATAGGCCCTAGAATCTTCCCAGCCTGAATTAGACTCATCTCTGTCACTCTCAAGCCAGTCAAACAAGGGCAAGTAAACCTCTTGAAGGTAATAGTAATGTTGTAGCTCCTATAACCCAGGCTTGAACAAGATGTTGGGCAGGGGTGTGGTGAAGGGGATGAGAAGGCCTTATACTGTCTGGAAGGGGAGAGGGGACAGGCTTCCCTGAAGACAGCCAGGGGTACCCTTCAAGGAGGGAGAGTGAAAGATAACCAGACACGCCAGCCAAGAGGTAGGGTAGATGAAGGAAAATCTTCAAATGCTAGATTTACTATTCAAACAATCAAAAATATTTGAGTATTTGTATGTTAGACAAAATGTAGTTAAGGGTCTACATTTTATTGAATAAATTATGCAGAGCTTATCTGTTAAAGTTCACAAAGTCTGAATTATTTCAGTTTGAAAGATAAAGCAGTGCCTCATAAATTTCTATTTCTGCTAGAGTTTCAAAAAGTCTGCTATTAACAAGTCTACAGGTAATAGACCGCTTGCTTGAGAAATATTGTGTGATTAAAATGACATCTTTAAAATAGCATCACACTCATCTCTGATGTTTCTCCAAAGATATTGCTAATTTTTTATCAACATATTGATAAAACAGATTTCATCTCAGATTTTCACTTCTCAGTATTAAACAACACATTCAAATGCATTAAATATTGACATCTGTATTACAATATAAGGTCTATGAAGTGCTTTCAAACATTGAGAGTGAGGTCCAAATATCTTAATCATACACTGTGAGGAGCTAGTTTCTTACCAACAACTACATTTTATAAGTTTCTGAAATACTATGTCCTTTTTCTACCACTCTCCACATTAACTACAGAGTGTGCAGAGTGGGGAATGAGGTACCAGCATCTCAGACAAGCCTTGTTCACCTCTGTACTGCAACTTTTTTGAGCCGAGATCTTGAGCAAGTCATTTAAACTAACTAGTTTCCTCTTCTTCTTCTTTTTTTTTTTTTAGAAAAAAATCTTTTCAATTTTTTTCTCCAAAATTAGTAAAACCCTGATACCAAAATATGAAGATAGTACAATAAATGATACCGAGTTCCTGAAAAATAAATCAAATCTAACCATATGGTTAAAAAATAATGTGATTATAAACAAGTATTGTCTTTTCTTAAATGTGAGATTTGTTAAAAATTTCAATAGATTTAGGGGGTACAAGTTGAATTCTGTTACGTGCGTACATTGTATAGCGGTGGAGTCTGGGCTTTTAGTGTGCCCGCCATCCAAATAGTGTATATTGTTTGTTTCTCCTTATACTAAAGTGAGGTCGCTATAGTGTGCCTGACTTACAGAGTTATTTAGGAAGATTTGAGACATTGTATATGAAGTGCAAACAGAGCACGGTTTCTAGTATATAGTATGTTTTCTCTAAATGGTGAGCATTGCTATCATTGTCATCACCATTACCCTCATTTACTATTACACACAGTAGTTTAATTTCTCTTTGCCACTCTTTAGCTCTGATTTTACACACTGAATCAGGTTCAGCTTGGCCACTGGAGACCCCGTTAGAGAACTGTAATTCATTGATTCCCCATCACATGTATTTCTCTTAAAACTCTTCTCTATCTCCAATCATTTTTTCTGATACTAAATGGTAGTGAAAAAAAAGGGATGAATAAACTAAATAATCCTTATTTTTTATTTCAAGCTGCCAAATAAGTTTTCTTAAAAATGTTCAGGTTATACCAAGTTTCCTGTAAGTATTCCCTTTTTATGGATAAAGAAATTCAAGGGATAGGTGAGAACCACCATAAGTATTTTTTTTTCCTGTTTTCCACTTTAGAGCTTCCACATTCTTGCATTTTATGGTTTGAACACAAGGACTACTACCATAGATAAAAAACTTTGTATCAATTCCTGAAATAGCTTCCCAGTTCTTCTCTATCCATCATCTCCCCTCCCTCTGCCAATCCATCCCACACACCTGCCAGAACAATCTCCCATAAATACTCTTTTCTTTGTATCTCATCTCTGTTCTAGAATCTACAGTGCCTCCCTATTATTATTCTATATCTTAACTTAGCATTCCAATATTATCATCAGCTTCTCTTTTTCCTTAATCTTTTACTTCATGTATAATTATTCCTTCATAAAACACATCAGTTCTAGACAAGTCAATCAATTTGCTATAGCAAAAAAACTTCCTCAACCCACTCTGTCTCATGCCTTTATAACTGCGATAACATTTTCTTAGCCTCTATCCAGAATCAATTTTGTTTTGTTACCTTCTACAAAATGAGTCAGAACTCATGCCCAAGAAGCCATTGTTTTTGGCTCCTGCCTTTTCCCCCTTTTTTTTCACAGCTGGATCTTCTGATATTTTCCTGAAGGGGCCTCACTGGAATTTAGATTAATTAATCCTTCACATTGGTGGATTGGTATGAGGTTTTGGTGGTGAGGAATCTATGCATCATAGTCAGTTTCAACTTCATGTCCTCAATGTTTGATACCATCACTTATTTCCAAAGGACTTCAATAAATATGTATTGGAAATAAGAGGGGTGGGGGATATCGATGGAGTTAAATGACTTCTCATTGCCAACCCCAAACCAGACTCAGGACAGCACAGGACAACCACAGCACAGTTATAGCTGCTGAAGTTCTAAGTTAGCTCCTTAGCGTCTAACTTTTTATATAAGATTCCATTATGCCCACAGTAACCTCTGAGGACCTCAGCCTTCCACTGTGTACCATGTTGATTCTGAAGATAGGACTGAATCCTGCCTAGCCTCTCCTCCTCACCTTCTCCCATGCACACATGCCATGAACTCTAGTTCTTAACTAGGATTCCAGAACACACAGCTCATGCTTGGTGTAATGTCTTTCCTCATCGCTAGATTCTATTTCTTTGTGCCCAGCCTGTAACTGGAGCAGTGCCTGGATTTCTTGCTTTCTTGTCCTATGTGTATTGATGGCAAATAACTTTTTTTATAATACACACTCTCCCCAAAGTAATTAATCTTTGAGAAGTGAAAGACAAAATAATTCACAGATGACGCCACTGAAAATAAATAAGCTTTATTTGCCTGTTGGTTTGGGAGTGTATTCTTAAACTTGATTGTTTCTTACAATGATCTAGTAAATTGTTGAGCTTCATTTAAAATGTGTACCACATCCGCAAAGTGTTGAAGAGATATAGAATCCTGGTTATTGTTTCATCAAAAGGATTGTCTACTTTGAACACATATTTGGCTCTGAACTGAGTTCTCTTTTCAGGAAGCTCCTTGCCCCTTTGATTTGTTAAGTCCCAACTTGGTGGTTGTATTTTTTCTCATGTAACCTAAATAAATGGGAAAGCATTCCTTCATTCTACAAATACTTAGCACCTATTCCGTGTAGAATTTTATCGGCCCTGCTAGAAAAAACTCCCATTTGAGTCTAAACCAGAAGACTGTCAGCCATATAAAGATCTTTTTATGTGTTTAATTCCAAATTATTATGATTTAATTAGCCATGATCTTGGACTCTGGTAGCCCCTACAGACAGTTAATTAGTTCCCCTTGCCAATAGCCTTCTTTCTCAAGTGTGTCTCTGGTAAGTCCTGGTTTCCTGCTTCTCCCCACTGGCTCCATATCACATCAAGACTAATTAATAAAGATTCATTTATTGACTTTCTGATCTTGAACTATTTCATGTTCCCAAATCACAGAACCACAGATTTTTTCAGCCCTGGAAGTTGTACCCTTATGAGATAGTCTTAAAAATTGATATCCAGTGAAGGATGGTGGGTTGGCCAATGTCCAGAAGCCTCCTAAATTCTCATGCTCTACATGTTCCTTTGTCAAACATCAGATAATTATTTTCTGAATATAACTTAGCTTCAGAATACTTGTTTATCGAAGGCATAAAAAAATTATCAAGGCATTTCAAGTATAATTTTTTTAAATGCGGTTAAAAAATAGAATGTTCATTAACTAAAGTGTTATGTTTAATGCATGACATCATACATTATGTCTTTTATTAAATATTTTACTGATTCAAGTATTTAAATCAAGAGGCATTTTTGGAAAGTCTCAAAAAAGTCTTTGTAGCTACTGATAAATAACTATGAATGGAAACATTCATTTATCAGCTATTTATTGAGTGCTTACTTTGTCTCAGGCAGTGTTCCAGGTTCTGAACCATGTAGCTCAGTAACTAAAACTCCCAGCTTTGGAGTCAGGCAGAACTGGGTACAAATAAATCCCTACTTGCTGGTGGTATGCTTCTGAGCAAGTTACTCAACCTCTCTAAACTTCCACTCCCTCATCCTATAAGATGAGGATAATAATAGTATTTATCTCCTAGCTCTGGAGATCACATATGCAGAGTGCTTAGAATAATTTCTGGCAGTCAATAAAATGTTCAGACAGTAGCTCTAAAAAATGTGGATGACAATAGGAAGTTTGAAGGCATAGTATCCAAGTCATTGTCAAAAGCTTTTTGCCACTTCAGAGTTGTCTCAGATTTGGGTCCCTGCTGGCACAGTCCATTTTACAGCACTACTTGCATCTCTAGGAAGTCAGCAAATTGTGATGTGTTCTTTTGAAAGTATTCTCAGGTTGGTATATGGGCAAATATTTTGCCAGTGCAACCAGGCAGCAAGCTTCGTAAGTGTCAGCATTATGGTTCTGGTTCCTTTTGGTTTTGTTATTGTTGTTGTTGTTTGTGTTGGGGTGTTTTCTGTAATTGGCACTTAATCCTTCTTGCTTATCCCACTGGCCCTCTATAGTAAATTAATTCTCTAAGAATTCTCTAATAATTCCCAGCCTTTCTGCAGAAAGCTGGATGACCCTCAAACGGAGACACAAGATAACTCAAACGAGAAATGGTGGGAACCACTTGAATTATTTCAACACTTTGGCAAAAAGGCATTCCTGAGGAAAACTCGCTTAAAGTTATATGTTTGATCTCCAGCAAGCCAATTTAAGCTTCCCCAGGCCATGCATATTCGCGTACTGACTGCTTTTCATGTGGGAATTTAATGTGCAGTCATATAGTAAACAGGATGTCAGCTCCTCTACACTGCCTTTGGCATTATGAATGCTATCATGTTTGCAGTGAAAAAAATTAGTAAACTGTGAAATTGGAATTTAATTGTGATAAGATACTCTCTCAAAAAATCACTTCACAGTGGAGGGTACACAAGAAGGTTCCCTCCCACACTTGGCTCTGCTTTAATTAATCACAGTGACAAAGTCTCAGCAGATGCTTGTCTTCATAAGCTTCTTAATGTACGTGCTTGTCCTGGCAGCCACAAATGGGTGAAAATCACTTTGGGATCTGGGGAAAAAAGTGAAGGATCAGGCATGTTTCAGGTCTTACAAGTAATCCAGAAGGGGGAGATGAAATGCTTTCAGCTGCGTTTGTGCCTGAAGTGTGTCGTTCATTGCCTCACTGAAATTTAAAACTTAGCTCTGACACTTTAGGGAAAACCAACAACCAATTTTTAAGAAGTTGCTTATCAAGGGCCTGAAGACTGATGGCCAACATAGATGTTTAATTTTAAATATTGGCCTTATTGTTCCTAACATGTTTTATTCATTGCCAAAAAATAAGGAGAGAGATACTGATAGATCCAAAATTTTGGTTTCTGTTTAAACAATGGAGAATTTGCAACATGGGACCTGCATTTCCCTCTGGTGTCAAGCACCACAAGCTTTTATAGGTAAAAGTTGGGACACCTGTGTTCTGATGTCCCTGGCTTCACATACTATGGTGTACTTGATCTTGACACTGTGTCGCTGGTCATTTACCTGTGATATTTACCTATGAAGAGTGAAAATTCTATCAATGTCTTTAAAAAGTTTCCAAACAAAATGTAGACTGAAAGAGTTGCATGTTTCAGGAAAGATGGAGAAATACTTTTTTGTTTGTTTGTTTTTTGTTAAAGTAAATAACCTTCCCATGTGTTTAAAGAGCAACCTGTGCATGTGTCAAAATTTGCATCTGTCTGTTTGGCTTATTTGTTTTTCCTTGTCCCTGTACAATCAACCTCTGATATAATTTTTCTTTGCTTTCTTGCTTTAGGTGACTTGACTGAAACAGATTATTTTGATAGTATGCAGAAAGTTATGCAGAGATAATAAGTTAACATTAGAAACTGTCCAGATTTTGTTCTCTACATGTTTTCTTTTATTACTCTTCTTCTATTTAGGACCCTAGGAAATCCCAATCACTCCTATAGATTCAGATGCTGGGTGCTAGTAGCTCCTAAATCCTACCCATATTGCTCTTCTGGGTTCTGATTTTCTTCCTGACATCTCCACCCCAATGTCTTTCTGCCTCTGACTAAATATATCCAACATGAGCCTTCTCATGTGTCTGTCATTGATATAAGGCCCTAACCACCCCCCCCCACCATGGGTGTCTATTTTAATGAATAGGGTTATCACCTACCAGTTGCCTAAGCCAAAAGATTAGGTTTCTTCTGTGGCTCCTCCATCTCCGATTACATGCAGAAAGTTACTAAAATACATAGATTTTTACCTCTTTAGTATCTTTGGAATTCATCCTACTCTTTCCAACTTCAAAACCACTGTCCGGGTTAACATTGTCTTTTCCCATCTAGACTCTACAGCAGCCTCCTAAATATTGCCCTTTCTGATGGATTTCTTTTGCTGCTTCTTGAGTGATCTTGCTAAAATGCACAGCTAGTACTGTTGATAACCAGGTCCTTTGCTCATTAAATCATAAGGGGAATCTAAATCCTATGCAATGGTACCTGAAGGCCATTGTTAGGTGTCCCTCGTCTGCCTCTCTTATCTCATTTTTCAGTATTCTGTCTCAGGTACCTTCATTTGTACTGTACTAAATGGTTGACCTTCACTCTGGAATTCTGTGCTTTCTGTAGCTTTGTCTAATTGAAAATCCTGGCCCTCTGTTCTTCACCTGGATAATTCTCATGTGTCTTTCAGAATTAAGCTGAAATATTGATCTTTCCAGGAGGTTTTCCTGACCCCCCATATCAACACAAAAACTCTGGGAAGAGTTAGCTCTTTTTCCTTTGTGCTCTCACAGTACTATGTACGGTATATACTTCTGTTGTAATTGATTGTGTCTGCTTTTGTTCCCACCACTGTCACTAGTCTGAGTGCTCGTTAGAGACAGGACCCCTGCTTTTATTTGTCCTGGGGGTCCTGAGACCTAACATGCAGCTGGCACACAGTAAGTGTTCAGGAACACTGTTTGAATGAATGAATGAATGAATGAATGAATCAATCAATCAATCTGTGAGAAATGTTGACAGTAAAGATATAAAAGGTGAAATTCAGTTTCACTAGCCATTCAACAAATATTTATTGAAATTTCCAAAATTTTAAGTATTTCTTACAGAATTGTTCTCCATCAGCATTTATCAGGTTTCTTTTCGTAGCCCTTAAAGAATTTAGACATTTTGTTAAGAAGAGTTGGGGGCATAGGTCTTGCTAGTTAGGTACATTTGAGGCCCATGGCCACAGAAAGAATCCCTAACTCTACCCAGCCATGTCATGCTTGAATTAAGAAGGTATCCTTGACTTTCTTAATTGAAAGCTGCTGATGCTTCTTGAGACCTCCTCCTTAAGAGGCTGGGAGTATACTGCAGAGCAGAATGGGAATGCCAAGGTGGGAATAAACCAGAGGTATAGGCAGATTCTAATAAGGTATTATACGTTCCAGCATAGACTTCTGACCGTGAGTCTTTAACACTAACTATGAAATGAAGGACAAGGGAGAAATAGTGCATAAAAGTATAATAATAATGCATCAAAGAAGTTCCATGATTTTGACAGTGAACTCAAAAGTTGTCATCAGGATGATGTTGCTACTCGAGATGGCAATGCACTCTTGGGTGACTTAGATACAAATGTAAGCATGGTTTAGGGCATGAGGAAGAGAAAGTATCATTCTTTGCTCTAGACAGGAAAGAGTAGTCCTCACACAGGATGTGGACTTCTGAAGTATGTTTTGTGCAAGAGAATTTAAAAATGAGATACAGACCAACAAGAGCACTTTCAACAAGAGAAGTGGGCCAGCATGCCACGAACCTTCAAGCTTACCTTAGGGAGGAAAGATTGAAAAAAAGATAGATGTTTAAGCTAAGAAAAAGGAAGACTAATGGGAACATGATACTAAAAGAATATGTGGAAATGAGAGAGGGACAGAAAATTCTTTCCACAGTAGAAGCCAGAAAATTTGTATGAGAGAGAACAAGAGCGAAAGAGAAAACTGCTTGGTTTGAACAGTTTCACCAATTTCAAACCACAGGTTGTAGGGCATTTTCTGTACAAAAGGGCCTAGTCTTCTTTTGCAAATTGATGTCTTTACCCAGCAATGGCCACTGCAGCATGTTGTGGGGCACTGTGAGGGATCGAGCTCTGTTACAATACATAACACAGCCCTCCCCCAGTGTCACTTTCAGTTATACCACTGAGGGTGAATCTTCCTTTCAAAAGGTGACTTTCCAAGGTGACTTTGCATGTCACCTGAGCACAAAAATGGAGGGATAGCTTCTGATAGCTCATTATACTAAGAATGATCCAAAGATGGAATGAACAGCCTTGGAAGGTGATAAGTCTCCTCTCCTGGGAAGAATCCTGAAAGGTCTTGGCTGGAACACCTTAGGCGTGATTCAGGCATCAGCAGTTGGTAGGACTTGGACTTCTGAGATCCTTTTGGTCCATGGAAACATGCCAAAGCCCAGCACAAATAATGCCCCATTCTGCCAGGCGCAGTGGCTCACGCCTGTAATCCTAGCACTCTGGGAGCCCGAGGCAGGAGGATCACTTGAGTTCAGGAGTTCGAGACCAGCCTGAGCAAGAGCGAGACCTTGTCTCTACTAAAAATAGAAAGAAGTTATCTGGACAACTAAAAATCTATATAGAAAAACTTAGCTGGTCATGGTGGCGCATGCCTATAGTCCCAGCTACTCGGGAGGCTGCGGCAGAAGGATCGCTTGAGCCCAGGAGTTTGAGGTTGCTGTGAGCTAGGCTGATGCCATGGCACTCTAGCCCGGGTAACACAGCAAGACTCTGTCTCAATAATAATAATAATAATGCCCCACTCCTGGAAAAACACTTAAACTCAGACCATGTGCCCCAAATAATATCAGCTCATATGGGAAAAAATGTCTTTTCCCATTTCTAGAACAGGAAACCATGTTTTTACCAGCTTATTGTCTAGTAAACTTTGTCTATTCTGTGGGGTTAAGGTGATTGTTACTTTAACATAGAGGTAGTATGGTGTGGCAGTAAAGGTGTGCAGTGTAATAGCTAGATAAAAAGTCAGACGAGCCTGGAATTGAATTCTGGCTTGACCGAAACACAAAGCTATTACTTGCACATATCTGAGCCTCAGATACCTCATCCATAAAATGGGCACAGTAATGGCCACTGCATGGGGTTGATGGAAGATGAAACGAAATAATGCATGTGACATACCCAGCAGCAATGCATCTAGTATCCAGCTGGAACTCTGTAAATAACAGCTACTATTACCATGACTGTAATAGTATTAAGAATACTTTTTAGCACTATTAGTATTATCATTGCTATGGACTTGCTTCTGTGTCTGTCTTGTACTATGTGTTTCTTCATGGTCTCCAGCCCAGTGGTTTAGTTACTCAATATAGAGAGATCGCTCTTATATTGGATCATCCACAGAGAACATGGCTCATGCAAACACTCAATGGTGCTCATAAATAAATAGGAAAACATATCTGCCTGTATAGTTTTTAAAATTAAAAGCAACATTTATGAGTCCCCTAGTAGGAAAATAAATTCCATTTGTTTTCGTAAGGAAAAGTACGATAAGAAACTGCTTGTTTGTAGAGGTAAGAGGCATAGGGAGCAGTGGTTTCTACTTTATTTTTTAATCATAAAAGCATACAGCTAGATATTAAACATGACTTTGCAGATGAGAAGTAGGACAAAAAAACAAATCTCAGTATTTCTTACTGGATTGCTATGACAGTACATTATCAGTAGCATCTGCCAACATACCCAAAGACATAAGAATGAGAACTCCCAGCGATCATTAAAAATGTAATATTTAGAGTGCTGCTGTGGGGTGCAGGAGGGCTCAGGTGGCTGCCTAATTTATGAGCTTCCAGGCAGTTAAGCTGAGAATGGGGGAGGCAGTCTTCTTATTTGAAGTTGGTATTCCATTTAAGTAGTAAGCATGACTTCTGGTGATATGCTATCTCCAAGATTCAGCTAATTACTGTTTTCAAACAGAACCCATACTTTATTTGATTAGCAAGCACAATCATTTTCTTGATCACAAGTAGCAATATTCATGCATGTTTTGAAAGGACAAGTTTAGAAATCTTCAATTCAATAGCTTGATTGTCTTACTGTTTTTTTTTTTTTACAATGACAGTCGATAACCTAGATGCATCTGTCTTACTTCTTGTCTTACCTCCTCTACATAACTTCCTTCTTCCCTCCCCACTGCTGAGACTGCCTCAAAAGGATGTACTGTGCTGTGTTGCTTCCCAAGAGCTTGTCAGAGGGAACAGCTTTGTCACTTGAAGAATGTGTTCATGATGCTGTGACAGATTTGCCAGCATCCTTCCAGTACACCGCTTGAGATGTGCTATATTCAGAGCACCCTTTCCTTTCCTGGATTCCCCCCTGGTTCTCTTATTCTGAAATTGTCATTTGCCTAAAGGATTACCAAATCAGAAAACTTTGGTACTGTCAGTGACCTTGAGTGAACACTGAATCCTTTAGCTCCCAACTTCTTCCTTTTTATAGAAAACTATGTTTTCTATGAAACTTTCTTTGTACTACCCTGTAAGCAGATGTTTAAGACATTTAAAAAATCACAAAGCTGAAAGGAATCAAACTGTATATGCAAAGAGCTATTGAATACTCAACTGTTTCTAATAACTGACAATGTTCTCCATTATAAACATATCACTCTTTGGACACTTACTTGCATTAAACCTATGAAAAGAGGTAAAGATGTCACCTACCTAATAAGGTTGACATTTCACAAATATCAATGCTTAGTATCAAGTCTCAACTTGGAAACATATCTGGATTTACTATTAGGTTTGTTCATGTTCTGCTTTTTCCACATCTGACCTTGACCATGCTGTGACCACCTATAAGGTGTGTACAGACCCAAGCTGGCGTATACTGACTCACTTCAGGGCTGTGTCTCTGATGTCTATGTAGTGGCTAATAACCAGACCTTCAGTTTCTGGTTAACCATCTCCAGTGAGGAAAGCCTCAATATCCCAGGAGAAAGTCACTTCTACTGGTAGTAGCTCTAAATATTGTAAAGAGTTACATTATTTTGAACAAAATTCTAGCTCCTTGTAACTCTATTTGGAGTTATACACAATTTCCCTTTTCTATATTAGCATCTTCTCCATGGTAATATAGAATTGAGACAGTATTCACAAAGTGGTAGGTGAACCTCTGCCAAAAGTATCTCATTCTAACCATACCTCTAAAACATAGAAATGTCACAAATTAACAATCTAATGACATACCTCAAGAAACTATAAAAGGAAGAGCAAACCAAACTCAGAGACAACAGAAGAAAAGAAATAACTAAGATCAAAGCAGAACTAAACAAAATAGAAAACAAACAAAAATACAAAGGTTCAATGAAACAAAAAGTTGGTTCTTTAAAAAGATAAACAAAATTGATAGACCTCTTGCTAGGTTAACCAGGAAAATAAGAGAAAGGACCCAAATAAGCTCAATCAGAAATGAAAAACGAGATACTATAACTGATATCACAAAAATATAAAATATAATCTACAAATACTATGAAAATCTCTATGTACGTCAACTAGAAAATAGAGGAAATGGACAAATTCCTAGAAACACACAATCTCCCAAGACTTAGGAAGAAATAAAACTCCTGAATAGACCAATAATGAGCAGCAATATTGAAGCAGTAATAAAAACTCTTTCAACAACAAAAACGCCCCAGAACAGATGGATTCACAGCTGAATTTTACCAGACCTACAAAGAAGAGCTGGTACTCATACTGCAGAAATTGTTCCAAACACCAAGAAGGAGGGAATCCTCCCCAACTCAACCTATAAAGCCAGTATCACCTTGATACCAAAGCAAGAAAAGGACAAAACAAAAAAGAAAACTACAGATCAATATCCCTTATGAATATGATTCAAAAATCCTCAATAAAATACCAGCAAAGCAAATTCAACAGAACATCAAAAAAGTAATCCAGCATGACCAAGCGGGCTTCATCCCAGGATGCAAGCATGGTTCAACATACATAAATCAATAAATGTGATTCACCACATAAACAGAAGCAAAAACAAAGACCATATGATCAATTCAATAGATGTATAAAAAACAATCAACAGAATCTAGTACCCTTCATGATAAAGACCCTCAACAAACCAGACATGGAACATATCTCAAAATTATAAAATCCCTATATGCCAAACCCACAGCCAATGTCATAATGGGCAAAAGTTGAAAGCATTACCCCTAAGAACTGGAACAAGACTGGAACAAGATAGGGTGCCTACTATCACCACTTCTATTCAACATAGTGCTGGACGTCCTAGCCAGAGCAGTCAGACAAGAGCAAGAAATAAAAGGCATCCAAATCAGGAAAGAAGATGTCAAACTATCCCTGTTTGCTGACAGTATGATCTTATATTTAGAAAACTCCACCAAGAGACCCCTGAAATTGGTAAATAAATTCAGCAACATCTCAGGTTACAAAATCAGTGCACACAAATCAGTAGCATTTCTAAATACCAGTAACAGTCAAGCTGAGAGTCAAATCAAAAACTCAATACTATTTATAAGAGTTACCAAGAAAATAAAATACCTAGGAATATACTTAACCAAGGAGGTGAAAGAGCTCTACAAAGATAACTAGGAAACACTGAGGAAATAAATCATAAATGACACAAACAAAAGCTAGGCATTTTTATTCCTATGTTGCCTATGGGTATTCTAAGGCTTATGGTGTTTGAATAATGTGGCCAGTATCATCTGGTGAGTAGTTGTGGAGTTAATAGTCAAGCCTATGGTTGTATGAATGCTAAGATTGTTCCGCTAATGCCGAGTGTTAATCTGAGATCTGTGGCTAGTTTAGGGATCCATAAACTCCCTGAAATTGAACCCCAAATTTGGTTTGTATGTGCATTTTATGGAAAAAGCAGTTATAGGCTGCTCTCATCAGATTTTCAATTAGTTATTAATATATAAGTTCAAACATTAACACCTATATTATGCATTCCCCCTTTTATTTTGCTCAGTTATATTACAAGAAAACTGTACTCTTGTTCACATGTGTTAGTGAGTTATGTCTCCTTCATTCTGTATTTTTTTTCTTTCTCTTGTTAAGCCCAAGTGTAGGACCTACAACTATTTCTACTGTATTTAATTTTGTCAGATATCAAGCTCTGGGGATCTTGATTCTGCTTTCTAGAGTTTTAACTACTCATTTCTCTGCTTCATGTCTTCTGTCAATTTATATTATAAAACTAAAAAAGACAGTTTCAACAATTCTGGACTGACGAGATATTGCTAAACTCCAAGGATCTAGGATAGAAATACTAACTTTCCCTTTCAGGCTACTGAAAAAATTATTGTTATGAAATAATTTCTTGAAGATTTTTAACCCCTCTAGGTCTGTTTCATCAGGGGTGAAGTGGGTAACCAGTACCTACATCAGATAGGTGGGCATCTCAGACAGCCTGTTTGGATGTACCCCTTCAAATTGACATTCTTGGAATACTTGTTTAACATTTATTTAGTAGACACCAAAATAATTAGTTTTTCTATTGCTAAGGCATATACATTTACTAGTTAGTTTTTTAACTTGTTTAGAATTTTTTTTTGTCATTTTCAAATATATTTTTTAATACAGCACATTATGGGGGTATAAACTTTTAGGTTACATATATTGCCTTCCCCCCACCCAAGTCAGTGCACACCACACCCATTACGTATAAGCTGTCTGGGGGATGGACACACTTGTAACTTGTTTGGAATTGTTTCTCATGCTTTTTTTCATTAAATCATCCATAGCATCAGTCATCCATAATCACAAAGGGAAGAGGTAATTTACATAAAAAGCGTATGTGTTACATTTTGTTCAAAATATATCCACAAATTCTAATTTTCTGACTTTCAGATTGATGAATCTGAAATTTTCTACCTTTTACCATTTTCATTCTTGCTTTATATTTAAGTTTTTGAACCCAGAATATATGTTGGGGGCATATTCCAAGGTTTGAAATTTAGATAATAAACTATATCACTCATTTTAGATTAAAAAAAAGAAAACATTTGGCCATGCCTTATTCAGTTTTAGAACATCAACTGTCAGCTGGCCTGTCTTAAGGCCCCTGGAGCAGCCTGTAATTTTAACATGCAATTTGCAATTATTCTTTGCAAAATGACTCCACAGAGCAAGTTCAGCACTGGAAGAAGTGTTTTCCCAATTTTTACTTGAGCCTGTTGCCTACTTTTGCCAATGAAGTTAGTAGTCTCATGTGGAAGCTGAGTTAACTAGCACCTTATTTGCACTTTATTCTAGGGATGTTTTAATGTGTGTTATGAACTGAGGGCCCAGGCAACTGTCCAGCTGACTCCCCTTTAATTTAGTCTATAGACAAGAACGCAGTAAAGATTAAATAAACACAGCTGTCAGGCACTCCAGGAGTGTAGTGAATGTAGACAATATCCAGAAAGGAGGAGAACTGGTTTTATGAGACTAATTTGACTAAATCCTTAGTTTCTTTGGAGGGAAAAAAAAAAAGATTATTCATCACACCCCCAACTTTGGACTGTTTTTCTAATTTAATAGTGTTCCAATGGGAGATTGGGAGTGGTAGTTTGGGGTACATTTTGAACAAAATTTTATCAATTAACCCATAACAATTCCTCTTTGGGGGCTGTTGGCTATACACAGCTTCCTTCCCTCTGTGACTTCCACATGCCTTCTGGAAGCAGAAGGGCCAAACATGAAGAATTCTCTCTGCCACACTTAGGAGTTTAAATATATCCCTGAAGAATATTACGCAGAGACATGGTATGACTAGGGAAATGGTGATGGAGAAGATTGGTCAGAAGAGGAAGGTCCTGAGGGCTAGGAGACAAGCTCCTATGTCCTGGCGCTGATCCATATGAGAAACGACGTGGGCCTCAACTAAGATAGCGAAGAGGCTAGAGCTGATCTCTGGGAGAAAAAAAAAAAAAACAAAACCTCCTGTGACATCTTTCAATGAATGTTCAGTCTGCACACTTGTTTCAGTAAGAATCATGGATTAGGACGTCAACAGTGAGGATAAGAGGAGAAAGCTTTAAGTTATGCTTCAATCTGGTAAAAAGACACAGAGCTTTTAGAGCTGACAAATGAAGATAAAAGGACACTTCCCCCAAGTTTTCCACAGAGAAGCCGACCCACTCCTGATCTGACCCCCTATCTTGGGTGACAGCAGGAGCAGCACGACACCATCGTACATCAGGTTCCAAACTGGATGACTTAGCCTATGAAAATAATAACTTTCCTCTGATGTACCTGAGCCCACAGGGAGAAAACTCATTTTAATGCTGCCATGGTTTAATGATATTTAAATGGCTCGAATGGTTTTTAATAAATGAATATATGACAAGGTTCATGTTCAGGAATCAGCAATAAGCCATAATGGACTTCACAGTTTATTAGCTTCATAGATGTCACCTTGTTATTAACAACACAGGTAAAGTAACTTTACACAAGATTCCATTATCATCCATTGGACGAAACACCAAATTTGTTGAGCTGAAGTTTTAGACATTCTCATTCCACCCTTGCAATTCAACTTCATAGCGAGACTCACAGGTATAACCAATATGACTTTTAAAACCCTTTAAGATTGTTTTCATGTGAAGATAAAATTTCTAAATTAAAGAGAATTGCCCTTGAGAAAGACGACATGAATGGATAGAAGTACAGTAACTGCATACCTAAGCCAGTTGTGTTACCAGTGTTTAATCTTCACACGTGTCTTTTGGGAGCCATGATTTAGAACTCTCCTCCCAAAAATGTGTCACAGCCATGTTCTTCCACATTTTAGTCATTGCAGTAATGCTGAGGTCAATCTACTTTCTCCTTTTTCAAAGTTTGTGAAACCAGGTCATATTCAGATGAACACTGAATCATCTCTAGCATGTGGTGGTTCTACAAATCCTTAAATGTTACATTAGAAAAACTTGTCAGCTTTGGTTGAGTAAGAGGCCTTACTTTAGGACACTTATTCATAGATAGTTCAAAAGTGAAGTTGTCAGGTCAGACATGGTGGCTCAGGCTTGTAATCCTAGCACTCTGGGAGGCCAAGGCCAGTGGATCCTTGGAGCTCAAGAGTTCGAGACCAGCCTGAGCAAGAGCGAGACCACATCTCTACTAAAAATGGAAAGAAATTACTTGGACAGCTAAAAATATATAGAAAAAATTAGCTGGCCATGGTGGTGCATGCCTGTAGTCCCAGCTACTCAGGAGGCTGAGACAGGAGGATTGCTTGAGCCCAGGAGTTTGAGGTTGCTGTGAGCTAGGCTGACGCCACAGCACTCTAACCTGGACAATAGTGAGACTGTCTCTAAAAAAAGAAAAAGTGAAGTTATCAAAATCTTCCATACTTTAATTTCAAGACTACACTGAAATTTATGGCAGAGCAGCAAAATTTATAACTGATGACCCATGGTCCACTTTTTTGTTTATTTAAGAAGGTATCTCTGGAAATGAATATAGCGGGAACCCATGATTCAGCTTTCCCATGAGCTTTAGCCTCTAAGGTTGGAACTAGCATCAGGCACAACTGTGTCCAGTGTCACAGCCTTTGCTTTCTGGGCCCCCCGGCCTCCCCGCTGCTTGCCCCATTAGAGAGTCCTTCACTCAACAGAGATAGGTTTACAAGTCCTAGACGCCAGGAACCGGGGAGGATCTCTGAGTAAATGAAAACTGCAGTCCAGCAAGGGAAACATATATTAAAGAAATAATTACAAAAATGATGGCAGTTATAGTGAGAGAAGGAAAAGAATAGTACAGGCTAATCCACAGTAATAGGATCTCAAATTGTCTGAGAGAGGAAGGGAAGGCTTCCCAAGGAAGTAATTAGCAATTGCTTAAAGACCAAGAGAGAGTTGGGTAAATGAGAGTTGACAGTAGGAAGGGGCAGTACAAGTGTGCCAGCGATAGCACGGTGCATGTGAGGCACTGAGATGAAGGATGTGGCTCATTGGAGGGACAGGGCAATGCAGAGTGCACCAGCATAGAGGGTAGAACAGGAGGGAGCACAGGAGCTCAAGGTCTAGCCCTCTCCTCCTCTTCAGTTTTACTGAAGCTCTTAAGAATTTGGAGCCACTTTCAGCAAAGTAATGAATCATCATTAAAGGTTTTAAGCAAGAAAGCAACATGATCAGATTTGTGACTGCCACAGGTGACAGGAATAATACCACTTGGGTTTCTCTGGTACATGCCTTCTCATGAAAATGGCTCTATGGATTGTAGAGCTTCGAAGTAGCCCATGGTGAGTTTCCCTTTAGGGCTGTGGAGTTATTTGCTTTCAGCTTGCCATAATTTCCACTGGAAACCAGTTAAGTGGACTGTTAGCGATTCTCATGTCTGTTTGATCAGGCAGTGGGAAATAACCCAGACACTGAGGGACAGGAAGACGCTAAAAGTCTTTAAAATGCTGAATAGGACTTTTTAATATAAATTATCCTTCTCCCCTGCCCCCCCCCCCCCGCCATATCCATAGAGGGTTTTTTTGCTTTGTTTTGTTTTGCTTTAAATTTGCTTTATTGCCAGTGAAGGTAGGGTAGAAGGTTGGGAAAAGCTTAGGTGACTGAGTTCCATGACAACAGTGGCCATGTTCTCCTTTGACCACAGCTGTGAGAGTCAGGCCTCTTGGAGAGGAGCCCGGGAAGACCCCAGGTGAAGGGTCTCAGCCTTCCTGGGGCGATGACTTTGCCTTCGCTGTTTCTCATGCGGAGACCTGCAACCCCATGCTACCTTTCTCTGCCTGGTGAATCTTGACTCGAACAGGTTGTTTTTCAGGTTGTAGCCAAACATTTATCATCAAAGCAATGGAGATTAAAGCTCAGTTACAACTTGTGATCATCAGCCGTGGCTCCTCGAGGCCATGTGTGTGGGCAAGATGCTCAAAGATGAGGCCTGTGCTGCAATGGCCATGTGCATGGAAGAGTCACACGGGGACATTGTCACAGCGCAGACTACTCAACTCAAACGGATCCATCTGACCATCTGCTTGCGATTTTGGTGCTTGTGCCCTGAATGTAGTTATTTCTACATATTTGAGTTGTCTCACAATAACTAATTTTTAAAAAGGTAGCCAGAAACATGCCAATGAATTACTTAGTTTGATTATTTCAACTATTTAATTCAACTAACTTTTAAATGGATGTGACCATATTCCAATTTCTACGATATGAATATCAGATTGTGTTCAGTTAGAGGTGGAATTTGTACTCTTTATTTATTAGGGCTCATTTAAATTTGTGTGAACAGTTTCAACTCACCATGACTTCCAAGTTCAATAATGTCTGGCTAAAGTACAATTATTTATTTACCAAATTTGATTTTTGTTATTAATGTAGAATAGACTGTGTTGGACTATTTTGAGAAATGGATTTCTTTCTTGATGTATTTCGTGACCCATCTTTTAAAAATCTATTCCTGGCAGCACATATTCATTCATGGGGATACAGATGATTTGGGGAGTTGAAAGAGGGTAGGGTTGAAGGTTAAGTCTTCAGTTGTTCTGTTGTCCCTGCATGCTTGGAGAAACCTGGGGGACGTGGGAATCAAACCCCTCTCTCTACCCACCTTCCATAAGCCTCATCTTAGATTAAGCTGAGAATAGACGCTGAGCTTGGCCACCAGTCTGCACCATCTCCTGCACCACACCAGGCATTTCTGGTGGCCACATGTAAAACGAGTAGTGGGACAGAAGGCAGAGGCGGTGGTAATATATGCTGATTCTTATGAAGTGTTACCATGTGCCAGACACCGTCCTACACACTTTACATGCATTAAATTAATTTGCTACTCATAGACACTTAAGAGTTAGGCACTTGTGTTAGCCCCATTTTATAGGTGAGGATGATGAAGAGTTTCAGTGGGAGGGCTTGAGAGCTCCACTCCTTTATTTCCTGTTTCCCTCAAAATTCCCCTTCCCTCAAAATTGTTCCAGGAGCATTTCCTCCTGTGGAACATGGGTCACAGAAATGGACACAAGCTGAGTTGCCCCTGGCCTCAGTAGGAGACAAAGACTCTTTCCATTCTCACCTGCCTGCCTCCAGGGGGCCCTTCCCAAGCTGTCCTGGTGACTTCTGAATCCCACGAGTCGGATAATCTGGTTCCGCCCACGTTAGGATTTGTGTTCGCTGTATTAAGTTACTTAAGTGTTTTTTCTCTTCATCAGAAAGTTTATTTCAGGTGAAATTTAAATTTATTACATAACAGTGAAAGATGTATATCACCATCCTCAGGTACTATAAAAAGTAATTTCTTCATGTATCCATTTCTTTCAACTTCCCTTGCTACATGGTAAATTCATTAGGTACAAAAATCAGGTGACCCACTGTCCTGGATGGTCCAAGCCTGAGGGGTTTTCTGAGGCTTGGGACTTGGAATGCTGACACCAGCAGTCGTGGGTAAACCAGGACTTGGGCACCTTTTGCAGGAACCAGGTGTGCTTAGGTTTGCTCTTACATCACCAGCCCTGGCAAACCGCTTGATGCATAGTAAGTGCTTCATAAATATTAAATGGATAATAAATGGTTGCTAGGCTCTGTGCTAGAGCCTAAGGGTAGAAATATTTAAATCCAGCCAAAGGCATTCCAGACAGAGGGAATAACATAGTTCTAGCAGTAGAAAACCTCAGCATATGATTATGTAAATACAGAAAAACCCATGCAGTTTGGGAAGTAAAGAGTAGAAAGGAGGCTACATCCACTGAAAAAAAGAATGAGGATGAGGAGAAGGTTTGGACAGAGGGTGAGCTTCTGCCCATTTGGAACAGGGTGAGTGTGAGTCGACTGCAACCATTCAGATTCAGGTGTTCAATGGGATATCTAAATCATCGAAGTGGAGGAAGCTATGTTTGGTACATGAAATATTTTCTTCCAAAATGACAATGTTTATTTCCTGATTATGAAGATAAGTTTTATTCATTGAAAAATATTTATGATTATCTTTATTTTAAAATAACAAAGTAAGCATAACAAAAATCCTACTCCAAAGTCCAGAGATGAGCACTATTAATGTTGGGGTGAACAATATTGCAGATTGATCCACCCACCCATCTCTCCATTTATCCATCTGCCCCTATCACTGGGACCATGGGAAATTTCCTCAGCCTCTCCCTTTACCTCAGTTTCCTCATGTGGTATCCATCTATAGAGTGAAGGTGAAAGGAGTTAGCAAAGGGTAAAGCCTTTAGAAGAGTGTCTGGCTCCAGGGGAGTACCATCTAAGTGCTATCTATTATATATCCATCTTTTAAAAATAAATGGGTTATACTACACACTGTGTTGTAACCTGTTTTGTTATATATTATTATTCTTTAATGATTACTAACTCTTCCATTATCTAACACTTCAGTCCAAAATTAGTTTTCATTACTGAAAATCAAAGCCATGCAAAAAGGAAAACAAAGCACAAATGGAAAACCACCACCGCCACCACTATCACCACAAAATGTGGATTGGGTTAGTAATTAAAATTGGTTTCACTTGGCCTTCAACCTGCAGCAACAGAGGCAAGAGGCAATTCATTACAAGTAGACCATTTTATGTTGTGATTTAAAAAAGAAATCACCAGAAAGAGTTTTGCTTTTTTATCTTTTCCACTGTCCTTTGCTCTTGCGGGTTGGCGTTAATAATTCTCCAGACCTTTACTGTCTCATTGATGAGCCGTCAGGTGAGGTCTCTGCCTGTCACCCTGCCAGTGTCTGTGTGGTGCCAGCTCTTCATTCATCTTCGCCCTGTGCCGTTAGGGCCTAGATTTTGTTTCTGTGACTAAATAGGGGAATTTATACCTTTAACCCAAACCACTTCTTTTCATTTCTCAAAAAGACACGCAAAAATTCAGGTGTTTGTAATCCTTTATCAGAGCCACTTGAAAAATCCATTTTTCTCAGGTCTGAGAGTGAGGGCAAAAAGCACTTTGTCTCTATATCAGAATTCTAACAAATTCTTCTGTCCGTCTCTAGAAGTGGATTGGTTGGAAAGAAAAAAGTTGTGTTATGATAACCTTTAGAAAGTCAAGTGATTGAAAAGTAGACATCATGAGATAAAATATAACCTCCAAAATATAGGATGTGGGTGAAGCAATTTTTAAGTTATGTGGTGAGGAGGGAAAGAAATTAGCATTTCTTTTATAGCATTTGATGTATCATTGCAGGCATGCTGTTCCTTCTATTAACTGGAGAATACCTCTTTTAGCACAATTTATATTGATACTTTGCATTTATATAGCATGTTTCATGCCCTGAGCATTTTAGTAGCATTAAGTGCAAATAGCATGCCTACAAGGCAGGTAACTGAATATTCTGGTCCCACAGATGGAAGGGTTGTGTTACCCTGGGGTTCTTAGTCACTGTGACAAACTGAAATGGGAACTCTGAGTGGTTTTCTGTGTTGACGAAAAACAATCGACCTGGCCTAAAAGTTGAGATGGTTTTTGCCTGCTCAGCGTTTGGTCTCTGGAAGCAGCATCCTGAGATTTTTGGACGCTTCTGCTTTCTGTCCTGATGTTTGGGGGGAGGTTGAACCCCTGGCTCTAAGACTGAGCATAAGACCCAAGTGTGGCTACTTGGTAGAGTCCATTTTCCTGACGACTCGAATAAGAACAATCCCAGAATAATGGTTGGAACCATGGTTTGGACTGCTGGGGCATCTCTGGCCACTGAGATTGCTGGAAAAATGTGCTACGGGTCTGGTGCTGCAGGGGACAAGCAGTGAAGGAAATTCTAAATGAAATCAGCACAGAGCTGTAAGCAGTGGGGAAAAAAAATTAAAAAGTGGTAAGTCCCGAGGCTGTCTGTTGTCTCCTGGATCAATCTGTAACTGAAGACAGGATGCTGGTGAGAGGATAGGAAGCTTCGTACATGCTCACGGCGTGGGTGGAGAAAGATTTCTCACGCTGAGATTCGGATATCTATATAATAAGTAAAAAAGTTTATTTTCTTAGAGGAGAGTGAGGGAATGAGAGAGAGGAGAGAGCAGGCAAACAGCATGGCATCCCAGAGAAAGAGAAGGGAAGTGCCAGCCCTGAAGCCCCGTGGCTTGCTGATTTTAAGGGGGGGAGGCAAAGAGAAAAAAAAAGTGATGCTGTCAGTTGATAACAAAAGCAGCAGCAGGATGTCTAAGTCCACGAGTTGGTTTCCCCACCTTTCCGTGGAGACGGGATTATCGCAGGAGATGCGATTCTGCCCTTGAGTTACGTTCCGGCTATAGCTGTTCTCTCGCTGTTTACTCAGGAACTCTGTAAAAGCAGATTATTAAAAAAAATTTTTTTGAAAGAGATTTACATCTTTTTTCTGTGTGTTCAGCTCTTTTCAGAAGTTGTGCAAAACAACCCTTGCAGGGTGGCTGTTAGTAAGAGAACTCATAGGATCGACCTTTGACTGTTACTGGGGAAATCGTGGGGTTAGGATTTTTCCTGTGATTTTTGCAAGGCTGCCCTTTTGACCTGGAATTTTTAGTTATACAGGCCACAAAATCATCAGTGTTTCACCTAATAGGAGCTTCTTTTATCTTTTATCTTTTGAACTGAAAGGATCCTATATAAGGTTATTAGAGTATTTAAAACTTGAGCTTTTGGGTTAGAACAAACACTAATCAAAAGCTTTTGTACCCTTATGTGCATTTCAAGAAAGTATTAAACAACATTTAAAGGAGAAATTCTGTTGAATAAATAACAGAGGATAAAGCTGGAAATAGTGAAGTATTTTTATTGATTTCTGAAAGATAGAGAAAAAATCTCAAGTATATTTTATAAGAATATCATTGTGTTATATGTGTTTTTTTTCAGAATTCATTTTGAAAGCCATTAATTTTAATCATGTTTTCAGTGATAGAGCATGTCAAATGCTCTGATGTTGGAACTGGAGCTTCATTGTTTATCAGTTTTATCTTAGATTCTTCAGACAGCCTGTTATTTTATAAAGTAATCATGTAAGTTCATGTATTGCTTATTTATAGGCAGATACTTGACAGAAATAATCCACATGTTTGTGCTGGAAAGGTCAAAGCTGGGCAGAGGTAAAAACGAGCTCTGATTGCATGTGTTAGCCCCTCCATGGATAGGGGTGTTTCTTGGTGTCCATCAATGTCTCCCCAAGAAACCTAAGAGAGATGGAGAGTTCATGTTTCACATTCATCCTAATCAAGGGAAAGGCTTATTAGGTTAATGTGTAGCCCTGCATAGCGTGAAAAGTATGAGAATTGAGTTTTCCACTTGAGTCATTGAATGATACTCAGTCTTGAGTAGCCTGATTATCACCTTTTGTTCTCTTCCATAGGTAAAGCTATATGAGGTCTCTGAGCTACCCCCAGTCAGGGCCAGGCGCCAGCCCTACCATCATCTGAAAGTCAGGGACAAGGTAGCAAGGAGTGGAGGGCTTGTACACCTGTTACAATGCCTAGGACAATATCTGAACAGCATTGGAGCCAAATTTGACTTTAAAACAAAGTCTTATCGTTTTAAAGGCAGGCAAAGTAAGATGAAAGACCATGCCTTTCAGAGTAGTAATTGCAGTAGCTTAAGTCCATTAGAATGGAGTTAGAAAAATGATTTCACTATAGGTGTAGGCAAGGCAAGGCAGAGGAGGGGGAGTGAGTAATACAACTACCACTGACTAGGTGCTGATTACGTGTAAGGTATTGATGTTTTATTGTGCCATCTCATTCCATCCTCACAGCAAAACCATGAGGGATACATAGGGACAGTCAGTCCCCATATCCCTTGGTTTTGCATTTGTGGATTCAACCAACCACAGATTGAAAATATATGGGAGGAAAAACTAAACAATACAGTATACCAATGATTTACATAGCATTTACATTGTGTTAGGTATTATAAGTAATCTAGAGATTTAAGTATTCAGGAAGATGTCTGCAGTTTATATGCAAATAATACATCATTTTACATAAGGGACTTGAGCACCTGTGGATTTCCGTATAAGGAGATATCTGGGTTGTTAGTGTACCCTTCACCCATATTATGTGCGTTGCCTCTGATAGACAGTTTTTCTTCCCTCAACCCCCTCCCAACCTGCCCCTTCTGAGTCTCCAAGGTCCTTTCTACCATTCTGCATGTCCCAGTGTACCAATAGCTTAGCTCCCGTTTATAAGTGAGAACATGCAGTATTTGGTTTTCCATTCCTGTGTTGACTCACTTAGGAAAATGTCCTCTAGTTCCATTCTAGTTGCTGTGAGAGACATCATTTCATCCTTTTTTATGGCTGAGTAGTATCCCATGGTGTATATGTGCCACATTTTCTTTATTGACTCCTCAATTGATGGGCATTTAGATTGATTCCATGTCTTTGCAATTGTGCATTGCACTGTGATAAACATATGATTGCAGGTGTCTTTTTGATATAATGATTTGTTTTCCTTTGGGTAGATACCCACTAGTGGGATGGCTGGGTCAAATGATAGATCAAATTTTAGTTCTTTGAGAAATCTCCATATAGTTTTACCTACAGGTTATACTAATATGCATTCCTACCAACAGTGTATATGTGTTGCATTTCTACTGCATCTGTACCAACATCTATTTTTTTTTTTTAAGTGATGGCCATACTGACTGGGATAAGGTTAGTATCTCATGGTTTTAATTTGCATTTCCATGATATTAGTAATGTCGAAGATTTTTTCATATTCGTTGGCCATTTATATATCTTCTTTTGCAAAATGTCTGTTTACGTTGTTTGCCCACTATTTAACAGGATTATTTGTTTTATCTTGTTGAGTTATTTGAAGTCCTTATAGATTCTGGATATTAGTCCTTTGTCAAATGTATACTTTGTGAGTATTTTTCCCAATCCATAGGTCATCTATTTACTCTTCTGATTATTTCTTATGCAGTATAGGAGCTTTTTATTTTAATTCTCATTTATTTTTGTTGCATTTGTTTTGAAGATCTTAGGCATGAATTCTTTGGCTAGGCCAATGGTGAGAAGAGTTTTTCCTAGGTCTTCTTCTGGAGTTTTATGGTTTCAGGTCTTACATTCAAGTCTTTAATCATGAGTAAATTTTTCAATATGATAAGAGATAGGGATCTACTTTTATTCTTCATGTGACTATCCAATTTCCCTATCACCATTTATTGAATATTGTGTCTTTTCCTTAGTTATGTTTTTGTCTGCTCTATCAAAGATGAGTTGATTTTAGGTAGTGGGCTTTATTTCTGAGTTCTCTATTTTGTCCCACTGATCTATGTGTCTGCTTTTTCACCAATACCATGCTGCTTTGGTTGCTGTCACCTTGTAGTACAATTTGAAGTCAGGTAATGTGATGCCTCTAGATTTGTTCTTTTTGCTTAGGATTGCTTTGGTTATTTGGGTTCCTTTTTGATCCCATACGAATTTAGAATTGTTTTTTCTGATTCTATGAAAAATGACATTGGTATTTTAATAGGAATTGCATTGACTCTGTAGATTGCTTTGGGCAGTATGGCTGTTTTCACAGTATTTATTCTTTCAGTCCATTAGCATGGGATGTTTTTCCATTTAGTTATGTCATCAACTATTTCTTTCATCAGTGTTTTGTGGTTAGCCTTATAGAGTTCTTTCACCTTCTTGGGTAAGTATATTCCTAGGTATTTTAATTTTTTTGAAGCTATTTCAAATGGGATTGAGTTCTCGATTTGATTCTCAGCTTGGTTGTTACTGGTGTATAGCAAGGCTACCGATTTGTGTACCTTGATTTTGTAACCTGAGATTGATTAATGAATTCATTTATTAAATCTAGTAGTCTTTTGGAGGAGTCTTTAGGGTTTTCTAGGTATAAGACCATATAGGCAAATAGAGATAGTTTGATTTCTTCTTTTCCAGTTTTGATGTTGTTTATTTCTTTGTCTTGCTTGATTGCTCTGGCTAGAACCTCCAATACTATGTTGAATAGAAGTGGTGACAGTGGGCATTCTTCTCTTGTTCCAGTTCTCAGAGGGAATACTTTAAACATTTCCCCATTCAATATGATACTGGCTTTGGGTTTGTCCTGTATGGCTTTTATTATTTTGAGGTGTGTTCATGCCTAAACTTGTATATTACCAGAGTTTTTGAGCCTCCTGCAGGAACAAATTGGATTTGGTACACTGGCTTTGTGACATATGTCCTAGGACAGTGATCTATTTTTTTTTTCAATCTCTCACAACAGAGCCTCACATAATACATCAGATAAAAATAGAAGTGTTTAGGTTGAAAGGAAGGAAGAAAATGTCCGATGTACCCAGTCTCTCCTATATCTACATTCTCTAAAAACTATGATGGCAGAGGTAACACCATTTGAAAACCTTTATCATCAAGGTATTTTGTTATTTTTCTCTTATGTTTTGTATGGCTATAGTTTTCTGAAATTCACCACCAGATAAACTGAGTATTGTGCTAATTTTTTTAAAAAACCTACATTATTGTGGATTTTTTCTCTTATTACTAGCTTTAGAGAAAACAGCTTACATATATATGTATTTACATATAATTATAATTACGATTTACATATCCTACAGAATTGCCTTTTAGGGAAGCACTTTACTGAAGCATCTTAAAATAGCAAACAATTTGTATTTGATTCTGCAGCCAGTCTGACCACATGGGTCACCTTGAGCATTGTGTGTTAAATGAGAGTACATACTACCTAACATGTAGCCATTACTGCTCTCAAGTTTACCCTTCTGGAGTCATGCACTTTAAGTAACCTGGATATACAAAATAATGAATAAAACTAGTGATTCATGCTATTGTGCAGTGGAACCAAAAATTTCAGTTGTTTCAAATAATGTTACGGTATGCTCCATAAATTCACTAAGGTGACCCAGGAGTATTGATTTGAATTTACTTTAGCCTCACTTATTGTCACTTACCAGAGTAAACGAGAACTGATAGCTCTTCAAACACTAATAGTAAATTACAGTTATAGTGAACACAAATGCCTCATTATGTCTAGTCAAGGTCTATTTCCCTTTTATAGAGGTAACTGGTGGAAAGCATTGTTTTTAATTTATGAGTGAATATGCATGGGAATTTTAGCTATCCTATTTACATAATCCTGATAGACAATTAATCTTCAGTAAAGTACCTAGAGCAGGTTTAAAAAATGCAAACCACAGCTAAAATAAAAATTACACTCTGAAATATTGAATGTCTTGGAGACCAAAGTGTCACTTTCATTAGCCTTTTATTATCTCATAGGTAAACATGCAAAACTGGTAACAGTTTAATGAGATTATAAGGCATATAGCACTTGGGTTAAATAAATTAATAAATCAATTAATGTTGGTTAATTAAACACTGGAAAAGTCATTTAAATATTTGGAGTATAAAAAAGGCATCCCTTAGGGGGTTTATAAATGCAGTTTGAACTTTTCTTGAAATTTGTGTTGTTAGGTCAACACAATTTAGAAAGGATTTGTCCATAAGAATGAGGCATGAGAGAACTTTTGTAGGTGATAAAAATGTTCAGTGTCTTGATTAGTATGTTGGGTAAATAGTTATATATATTCATAAAAACTAATATATTTAAGATTTAGGTATATCACTGCCTTTCTGTATATTAATAGATAGACACTTATGTGTATCTATTAATATCTATTTACACACACACACACAAAGATGAAGTGATAGAATCCTAAAAATATTCATGAAGCCAGTCATCTCTGTACCTAGATTCATATTTTCATGATTTGGGTACACATATCAGTAAACTTCCTTATGTATAAATATGTTTGAATTCTCTTTGTTACTCACAGTCAAAAGAATCCTAATGTAGATTTCTACCCAAAATCTTTTCACTGTACCTCTGCATTTTGTAATACCTGTGTCTCATAGAATTTGGAGACACTCTTTGTGCCAATAAATACTCTGCTCTAACAGGATATTTCCTTTACCCTGGGTCACTAGACTACACATAAAATCCTAAATTTTAGAATGGTGTTAAGCCTCTCTTTTCATGCCATTCTATCAGGTAGTAGAGCTTAAGGCTATCAGTAGCAATGTCTTTTTCCATGTAGTTGGGAACATACTATGATGCCATATCTATACGTTATCTTTCAAAGAAGAATGAGAAAGCTCACTCAAGACAAGGATACCACTTTTCCTTTTTTCTTGTTCTTAAAAGCCCAAAACTAAGTAAAGAAAAACTTGTAGATAGGTGAATTGACTTAAGTACATGAATGAATTGCTGCTGAGTGCTTTTCCTATACAGAGATTGTAGATCTTTTGTTGTCTTTCTTGCCCCTAGAGTAAGAGTAATTCTTTAAAAAAAAAAAAAAGGTGATCAATAGTTGTCTTGGTTTCATAACTGCAATACTAGTAGCACCAACACAGAAGCAAGGTTTAACTTAACTAAATTTGAATAAATAATATTTAATTTCTACCCAGACAGAGCAAACCAAATTTTAACAAATGCTGACTTATTATGAACATAGGTGGTTTTTGCCCTTAACCTTCACAAAAACTCTGCAAGAATGTATGGTTATTACTCATAGTTTTTTAGACTGTAGGTCCGCTGAGGACAAGAAACATGTCCATTTTATCCAGAGTAGGCATCAAACATCATTTGTTATCAGATTGTGTTAGAGAAGTTACACAATTTACATGAAGGTCATGGTGTAGCATAGATTTTAAGATTCCTTTTGTATGAGTGCCTATTAACTTCAAGTTTAGAATTAAAGGTCAGAGAAGATTGTCTTTGGCCCTATCCAAACTTCCTATTCTTTGTCTTCTCCCACTGTTAGATGCCTTTTCTCTCAGACCAAGGGTTTGAAAGCTTAGCTGTTGCTATAGGCCAGTGTAAACCAAGGCCACTGAAGACAGGCTGCCCAGCAGATTACCCACAACTTCGCCAGAACAAATGGAGTTCTTAGCCAAAAAAAGTTTGGTCACAGTGGAAAAACATTGTGATCAGAAAACAATAATGACTATAGAATAAAGGAGCCATCAGAACAGAGAAGTCACTGAGATTAATAAAAAAATTATAGCCATACAGGAAGTAGGTAGGAATCCAGAAAAAATGTAGCACTTACCAAGAACATTATCTCTTAAGTCAGAAAACCTGAAACATCCTCATTCTTCTACTTGAAGGTAAGTGGTATTAGATAAATTACTCGGTTTACTTTTCTGTAAAGCATGGATTATGTACTTACCATTGTTTCAAAGTTTAAATAAAATAATCTATGTAAGGTACTGTGTAGGATGTCTGGAACATAGTAGGTACTTGATCAATTTTTGATGATGATCACGATGCTTGGCTATGTGAAGCCATAGGTAGCTAACAATTAATAGTGAAGGAAACAATGACTTGCTGTAGACAAATAAGCTTTAGGAGGGTCCCCACTTGGTGCCTCCTAGCCTCTCAAGTGATAGGTATGCAGATCAAACCCTGGGAAATCCATTTGATCTCTTTTTTTCTAGTATTTAGATCCTAAGAAACCTCAGGTTCCCCAAAGCACCCCAACCTATTAACCCATTCAATCTTGCTCTCCCTGGCACGTTCTATGCACTTCATGCCCACCAAAATGTTCATTCCCTCAATGCAGATATGCTTTCAACTAGGTGCTGGGGGTCATGTTATCTCATTGAATTGATTAACTCAAATATAGAAATATTTAATTATTCATTTTTTTCTAACTTTTTTTTAGAAGATGTGAGTTTATCTGAATATCCTCATATATAAAGTAGTGAGTTCCAGATAGTATGGAGAGATACTTTAGTGAGGAAAGTTGAAGTCAAATCTCATGTATTTACAGCCAATGGAGCTTTAGCTTTCATTTCTAAATGTTCTGGGCAAACAGCTGAATGTATTTTTATTGCAACTTCCCTCCCAAATTATTGTGAAGTCTGAGACATCTGTGTGTCATTATACACAGCCAGCCAAATCTACTTGTTAATTATAATATAAGCTAATTTGTTACTGT
The DNA here is from genome assembly GCA_008750895.1 of Mirza zaza. Lineage (NCBI taxonomy): Eukaryota > Metazoa > Chordata > Mammalia > Primates > Cheirogaleidae > Mirza > Mirza zaza. The sequence goes on along the minus strand of VSMD01063209.1, from coordinate 57 downwards.
AAAGTCATACAGCTCCATGTAAGGCAAGACTAAAGATGGATTTAAAAAGTAAGCATT